>PVJS01058956.1:0-11636 GCA_004027185.1 Glis glis | reverse complement strand
CAGCCCTATTTTTTATACTTTATTTTGAAACCGGGTCTCACGAAGTTGCGGAGGGCCTCACTAAGTAGCTGAGGCTGGCCAGGAACCCGGACCCTCCAGTCTCGGCCTCCCAAGTACTGGGATTACAAGCGTGTGCCACCATGCCTGGCTTTATTCTTTATTTTGAAACAGGGTCCCACTAAGTTGCAAAGGGCCTCACTAAGTAGCTGAGGCTGGCTGTAAACCTGCGATCCTCCTGTCTCAGCCTCCCAAGTACTGGAATTACAAGCATGTGCCCCGCCCCCCAACTTCTTTTTCTTTCCAAATAACAATTCCATAAAAAACTACACACTGCAATTATTTGTTATGTGCGCACCACCATTCCCAGCTCTGACCTCCGTTTTTGACTGATTAGAAACCTATTGAGAGTCTAATGATCCTTTCTTTCCTTTCTTCCTTCCTTTCTCTCTCTCCCTCCCTCCCTCCCTCCCTTCCTCCTCCTCCTCCTCCTCCTCCTCCTCCTCTTCCTCCTCCTTCTTCTTCTTCTCTCTCTCTCTCTCTCTCTCTCTCTCTTTCCCAGAGATTGAAACCAGGGCCTCACGCACGCTAGGCAAGTGCTTTACCACTGAGCTACATCCCCAGTCCTTTTAAAATATTTTATTTTGAGACAGGGTCTCACTAAGTTCCCCAGGCTGGCCTCAAACTTAGAGTCCTCCTGCCTCAGCCTCCTGAATATCTGGAATCACAGGCATGCACCACCATACCCAGCTATGGTTACTTTTAATTTTTTTTTCTGTTTTGGTATTCTACATTTTTCAGAAGAGGTATTTTGGAGTAGATTATGTTTGTTGCTGTGCTTTGACTCTTTGTGATGTATAAATTAATGATTCTTCTTATCCATTATTTATAGAAAGTGGTTAAACATCATCACATTGAACATGTTTCTATTCTCTTCTTGCTATTCTCTCCTTCCAGAACACCTATCTCTAGGATATTCTCCTTATTTCCCATGTTTTTCTGCTCTTTTATATTTCCCATTTCTTCGCTTCTTTCCTACATTACCCCTGGGTAATCACCTCAGAACTATCTTACAGTTCTCTAACCTAAACCTATAGCTCCGTCTACTCTGCCATTTAACATATCCTTCACAGTTTTAGTTCCAGTGTTTAATTCCAAATTCCTTTAACCCTCTCTTTGTACTTAGTGAGGCCCTCCACAACTTCGTGAGACCCGGTTTCAAAATAAAGTATAAAAAATAGGGCCGGGGGCGTAGCGCGGAGGTAGAACGCCCCTGCGTTCAATCCCCGGTACTGCAAAAAAAAAAAAAAATTTGCACTTAGCATTTTAATATGAATTTAATTAAATTATTTTTAGGAATTTTTTTTGTGTGTATAGGCCACCATGTTGCAAAATCAGTCAAATAGTCCACCTATATGGAAAAGGAGTGAATATAAAATAAGTGGGGAAAACAAGAGCCATGGATGCTAAAACTGCATTGCCAAGTTCACAGAAACATAGTTCTTGATATTCTAAGTCCAACAAATTAAAAAGTGATTACATTATATATCTCATTGCAAATCAATCTCAATTTTTCTTTCTTTTCTTTTTTTTTGTGGTACTAGAGATTGAACTCAGGGGCATTCTACTTCTGAGCTACACCCCCAGCCCTATTTTAGGCCAGGATAAACCTCCTTTCTTTCCTTTGGTCAACAATTCCAAGTCCAGATGGTTTTTGTAATGATTAGAAAGTGTAGTCCCTGTGAGTAAAACATTTTATTCCTTGCTTTTAATTTGCCTGCCCTTTTTTTTTTCTATGCAAATTTGCATCTTCTGTGCTAGGCTTGGAAAAAACTTACTCTATTCTTCGGAAAAGTCAATGTTTAGGAGTCACCTGAGTTCCAGCTCTGAGAAACAGTGACAAATGGTCACTTCAGTGCAAAGATCAAGTGCTGGGAGTGTGAGGTCAGGGTTTTTTTTTTACATGACACCGAATGGGACTGTCATTTCTCAGGGTCCCCAGCCAATGGCAGGGTGGCGACATGGCGTACCCATCACTAAGGTGCCATGTCTGGCATCTAAATGGAGCTCAGCAATTCCAGTGGAGCCAAGTTATTAGAGATCTAATTGCCATTGTCTAATAAATTCTTTGGAGGTCTTTGTGTTTTGGTTCACTTAAATATTCAACATATGTAGCTTAAAGCAGTTATTAAAAATGTAATTGTTCTGTAAATTTTTATTTTTCAATTCCAAAATACTCTCATGAATTAATAAACAGCATTCAGATAAAATAAGAATAGTCATCAATAATGCAAGATTGTCTGTGTCATGGGGGGTGTAAACTTACTACACTGTCGATCAGAAACTCTGGGGAAATATCTTCCATAATATGCTTCCATCTTGGATATTGTAGATCACGTCTAGCTGGAGATTTTTTTTACTGTGAACAACAATGTTTTTATTCATACGTTCTTTCCAATAGAGTTTATTTGAACTCATCATCATCCTAAGTTTATTTCAAGTTATTACTTTCTGGCTTGCCTTTCCAAAACTAGCTATGAATACACAGTGGACTTTAACATAGCAGGGCTATCTTTGTTTAAAGTGTGCAATGATGGTCTTGTCCTCAACTCGGGGAATATAACGTAACCTTCCTAAGGCATTTAGATGTTCCTCCAAACCTTGACGCAGAATCAACAGTGAAATATAAAAACTTCTCTCAAGGGGTTAGTGCTTCCTTACGTGACCTGATTGACAGCTCCGGGCTTGCCCAGTGACAGTGTCATTTGAGGGACCCTACACGTTTTTTTTCCCAGGTTTTCTGAAGTCTCTTTGGTGTCACAAGGGGACAAACCCCTGTGGTACTGCCAGGCCCCTCTCTGTCAGAAGGCTAAGACCTGGACTAATTCATTGCAGGGCAGTTTAATTAAACTGCACCCGAGTTGTTTCCCTGGTAAAATAAGTGTGGGAAGAGAATGTGTGTCAAAAGGGACATGCCCCTTACTGTGTGTGCTTTATTGTTACACCACAGCTAATATATTGTGGGAATTCCATGGAGTCAATGATAAACTGTATTATCGAGCTCCATAAAATAGGCATTCTACTAGTGCAGGTTACTGTAGCTCACAATTCTATTAATCCTTCTAATTTATTATATTATGGCTGTATGTGAGGTCTCATAAATTTATTATACTCCTTTCATCTAAAAAAAAAAAGCCCGCGCACTTGTTTCTCCTCTCAAATAAAACCTCTTATTATTTGTTGTGTCTGTCTCTAAAAATGTAATAGCCACTTGTAAGAAAATATAATTACTGGCTGAGAAATGTAAACTGCATTTGACATGTCTTCTACTCTAAAATTTAAAAATTCTATTAAACCTTGTTGTATGAGTATAAATCCGAGTGCATGAAGACCCGGTGGCTTTTTTTTTATTTCCAGTTTTCTGGTGATAAGTTCACATAAATGACATCTTTATAATTTCCAATCTTCTCATCATTTTATGCAAAATAAAATTTTTACTTATGGTACTCTTCCTTCTTTATCATTTACAGGGGGACAATAGAAGGGCAGAGGTAACACCTGCTTTGTTCATATCTGTATTTCTTTCTTTCTTTTTTTTGTGGTACTAGGGATTGAACCCAGGGGCATTCTACCTCTGAGCTACACCCCCAGCCCTATTTTTTTTTTTTTTTTTTGCGGTACCAGGGATTGAACCCAGGGGCATTCTACCTCTGTGCTGCACCCCCGGCCCTATTTTTTTATACTTTATTTTGAAACCGGGTCTCACGAAGTTGTGGAGGGCCTCACTAGGTAGAGAGAGACAGGGAGAGAGAGAGAGAGAGAGAGAGAGAGAGCGAGCTGAGGCTAGCCACGAACCTGGATCCTCTGGTCTCTGTCTCCCAAGTACTGGGATTACTCGTGTGTGTCACCATGCCTGGCTTCCTATTGTTACTTATATTTTGAAACTGTGTCTCACTAGGTTGATGAGTCTCATTATTTGCTGAGGCTGTCCTGGAACTTACAATCCTCTTGTTTCAGCCTCCCAAGTACTGGGATTACAGGCATGCACCACCACACCCAGCCATATCTGTATTTCTAATGCCAAGTACAATGCCTAACACATAATGGAAGCTCAACAAATATATGTTACATAAATGGGAAGGCAAATGCAAAAAAATTCTGTTATTTCCTTGTTGTATAAACCTTGATACAATTTTTACTTATGTACTCATTAGCATGTTTTTTAATAACAGTTTTCTTTTTGTGGTACTGGGAATTGAACCCAGGGACATTCTACCTCTGAGCTACACCCCCAGCCCTATTTTATTTTTATTTTGTAACAGGGTCTCGTTAGGTTGATGAGAGTCTCATTACTTACTGAGGCTGTCCTCGAACCTGGGATCTTCTTGTCTCAGCCTCCCACATACTGGGATAACAGGTGTGAGCCACAACACCCGGCTTAATAACAGTTTTTAAAAAAAATCAGTTACAATAGCATAAAGACTTAGTCTTTTGTTGAAAAGAATAACGTCTAAAAATCTGCAAGAATAATTTCACCAAGTTGTGAAATTTCAGTTACTGCTTGTAGCATGCAGTTCCACTTCGTTTTAGAAATGAAGGCACCTCAAAGTAAGTGAGACTGTGGAGGGTTAGAATAAGCTAGAGTCTGTGAGCTGGCCCCAGTGCAGTAAGAAGAAATGTAAACTGAGACGGGTGTGTGTCAGTGGCAAAGTATTTGTCTAGCATACATGAGACCCTGAGTTTGATCCCTAGCTCCACACTAAAAGGAGGAGGAGGAGGAGGAGGAGGAGGAGGAGGAGGAGGAGGAGGAAGAAAGGTAAACTGAGCTACACTTCATATCCATTTTAGATCAAAAGGATACCTGGACTGTTTATAGTTGAGTTGAGAAAAGCTTTGAAAGATTTGAATATCAATTATGCACCCTAGTTCTGTTATCCTGTATCATTATTATTATTATTATTTTATTATTATTATTATTTTGGTGCTGGAGATTGAACCCAGGGACATTCTACCTCTGGGTTACACCCCCACTCCTATTTTATTTTTTTTAATTAAAAAAAATTTTTTTGCGGTACTGGGGATTGAACTCAGGGGCATTCTGCCTCTGAGCTACACCCCCAGCCCTATTTTTTTATTTTTTATTTTGAAACGGCCTCACTAAGTTGCAGAGGGCCTCACTAAGTAGTTGAGGCTGGCTGCGAACCTGCGATCCTCCTGTCTCAGCCTCCCAAGTACTGCGATTACAAGCATGTACCACCACGCCTGGCTTTATTTTTTATTTTGATACAGGGTCTCGCTAAGTTGTGGAGGGCTAATCTAAGTAGCTGAGGCTGGTGGCGAACCTGCGATCCTCCTGTCTCAGCCTCCCAAATACTGGGATTACAAGCGTGCGCCCCCATGCCTGGCTATCCTGAATTATAAAGGTCAGTGCTGAATGACACAGGAAGACTGAACATAGAATGGAAACCTAGCAGCGGGTGCAGTGGCCCACACCTGTAATCCTAATAGTTGGGAGACTGAGACAGGAGGATCGCAGGTTCCTCCGCAACTCAAAATTAAAAAAAAAAAAGTGGCTAGGGTTATGGCTACAAGGTAGAATGCCTCCGGGTTCATTCCATTCCCCCACACCCTGCATCAAAAAAGAAAAAAAGATAGAAACCTAGCAACTTCAAGTTACTGTCTCAAATCACAGTGAATAGTGAAAATGAACAGTGGTGTTTTTACAATTCTTGTTTTGGAGCACTCTAGATGGAGGGAAATGATGATTAGCTTCCATACAGGTGGTCAGGAATTACAGAAGAAATGAAAACAAGTGGTACCGTTAGCACATCATTAGAAACTCGAGAGACCAGATCAAGCGTGTAAGTGGAATTGCTCTTTCCTTTTAAAATTATTTCTCTTTTCACAGTTGGGGTAGTAATAAGACCAGTTAATTTTCTGGTATTAGGTAAATTTCCCATGTTTCTTTCTGTAAATAAAAACAAGTCTTACCTTTGATGTCACTCTTTTTCTCAAAGAAAAAAGCTGCCTTAAAACAAGTTTCACAGATGTACTCAGAACTGACAATATTGATGGTCCCAATTCCTTTGCTTGTCTCTCACCTTGGTCCTCGATGTCGGGGTATTACCTTGTCACGTGAAAGATGAAAGTTGTTCCGTTACCACTAGGGAGTCATGTGGCACGGTAGAATTAATATGGTTTGGGAATCCATCACAGCTGCACTAAAGTCCTAGTTCTGCCTTTTAACAACTGCAAATGCAAGAAACTGACTTAGTTTTTCTGAGCCCAATGTATGCCTGTGTTTGCCCATGTCCTGGCACATAGCAACTTCTCTAAAAACAGCTTAAGTTGCTTACCATTATCATCTTTGCTCCTAAAGTGTGAGGAATAATATGATAAATCCTATCCCAGAAATGGTATTTGAATAAAACAGCTTTTCTATTATCACTTTCTTATTTTTAATCCTTAAATTTACAGATTCTATCTCCAAAGAACAATGAATGAAATTGTAGATTATAAGGAGAGCAATTTTGCTACTAATCTGCTCTAGGATTTTGACTGGTGTCTTCTTTCTTCACTTGCTGTATTTTTGAAATGGGCCAACTCAAGCCAGGCGTGGGGGCGCACGCTTGTAATCCCAGTACTTGGGAGGCTGAGACCAGAGGATCGCAGGTTCGCGGCCAGCCTCAGCTACTTAGTGAGGCCCTCTACAACTTAGTGAGACCCTGTTTCAAAATAAAAAGAATAAAAAGTAGGGCTGGGGGTGTAGCTCAGAGGTAAAATGCCCCTGGGTTCAATCCCCAGTACTGCAAAAAAAAAAAAAAAAAAAAGAAATGGGCCAACTCTACTTCTTCACAAAGCAACTGAGAGGAACATGTTTAGATTACTGCTCCCCTCTTTATTTATTTATTTATTTTTGCAGCACTGGGGACCAAACCCAAGGCCTCATGTATACTAGACAAGTGCCACTGAGCTACATCCACAGCACTACTGTGTGTGTGTGCGTGTGTGTGTGTGTGTGTGTGTGTGTGTGTGTTGAAGATTGAACCAGGGGTGTTCTACCTCTGAGCTACACCTCCAGCCCTATTTTATTTTTTACTTTGAAACAGGGTCCTGCTAAGTTGCTGAGGGCCTCACTAAGTTGCAGATGCTGGCTTTGAACCTCCTGTCTTGGCCTCCCAAGTACTGGGATTACAAGTGTGTGCCATCAGTGCTGGCCCCAGCACTTTTTAAAACTTTATTTTGAGGCAAAATTTTCATTAACTTGCCCAGGCTGGGCTTGAACTTGTGATACTTCTGCCTCAGCCTCCCGAGAAGATGGAATTACAGGCATGAGCCACCATACTCATCTAACTAAATGATTTTATACACTTAATGCAGTAAAAAAATTATAGATGAGAGGACATGGTGGTGCACACCTGTAATCCCAGATACTCAGGAGGCTGGGGCAGGAGGATTGTAAGCTCCAGGCCAGCCTGTGCAACTTAGCAAGACCCTGTCTCAAAATAAAATGAAAAGGATTACCTAACATGCACAAGGTCCTGGGTTCAATCCCAGCACCACAAAAAACAAAACGAAAAAAAAGCAGATCATATTTAATCTCTTTATAAGTTGAAAGCATGGAAGCTATTTCTGTGCTGGTAAAACTAACATTATCTTTATAAGATATCTAGTATTTTCAGTTTGGACATAAAAATATGATGGAGTGAAGTGAAAAGTTTTTAAGTACCATATTTTACTTTGATGGTAGAAGGATAGAATCCATATAGGAATTCTATATAGGAAGAATTTCTAGCACATTTTTATTGGCAAACTAGCTCACACTGGTTATTTAGAAACATATGTAAGAAAAATCTTTCTCCTGGATTGAGAGAAAAGAACAATTTTTGACCCTGTAGATATGATGTCACTGAGAAGTGAACAAAGTATTTTTCATATTTCAGGAGATAATATGTGAGGTTCAGCATGTATATGTGAGGTGTTATATGGAATAATTGAAAGGGTTTTTCATTATATATGACCAGAGTAGCTTCTATTAGAACTATATTAAAGTAGTTTACCAAAATAGTTTCAAAATAGGACTTTTTTCTAACTTTGAAGTGAAAAGAGATTAATAAATGTCAAACTGACATTTTTACTTTAATTTTAGATGCATTTAAAAATAATATCAAGGCATAAAGGTTGAAGTCAAAGAGTTTTAAATCATCTGAAATTGTTAGGAGAGTTCAGGCAAGATCATAGTAAACATGAAAATTCTATTTTCTCAATTTTTTCTGTAAATCTAAAATTATTATAAAAATAAAGTTGATTAAAAATCACAGTATAATAGCACACCTTAGAAAAAACATGAATTCCTAATAATGAAGGAAACCTTGTTTTAGCATTATTTCCTAATTTGCCAAAATGACTCTTTTGCTTTCTGTAAATAATGAGTCCATTTGAAGGCACTCTGCACTTTACCAAATCAAGGAGGACCACCTTGTCTGATATTTGCCATTTTATTATTTTACGTCTCAGCTTGTCCTTGACATACATTGCTAGGTATGCAGGAAACATTATACTTGCAATTCCAGCCTTTTCATGTGACTTATATTAAGCCTCTGGAAACCCAGCTACATTCTGGTACATAACCCGAGTGAGAGTGAGCAGCTATAGATAGCGGGCCCTGCAGAAACGTAACATGATCTTTGACCTGTTTGTGACATACTGTACAAAGATTTTGGGAAATGCTGTCTAGGATAATCCATCATCTAGCAATTCGGAATAACCTTGATGACCCTATTCTTCCAACACAAAGGTAAACCTGGTGCAGCTAGTGTTTTGAAAGATTTGTATATACCATACAAAGATGTATACCCTAAAGAGCGATAAATACAAAATATGAATTTGTCAAGTAAATGAAGGATTACATTTGTGAAAATGTGGCTTTTGTACCAAAGTTGTTTAGTAACAAAGTCTATAGATCCTGGGAATAGTTTTCCAAGCTAATCGACCAGATCACGCAAGTGAGGGCACATGTCATATTCCTCTAGGTTGTCAGTACACTGAAACACATTTCTGAATATATTGCAGCTGCACAATAGTCACAACCATTTTCTATTTTGGTGTGAAAGACATTTAAAGTAAATTAAAGAATGAATCTAGGATGAATTAAGTAAGAGCAATACATAAGAACCAAGCCAAGGAATAGAAACAGATGGTGAGTGAGCAGTGAGAAGAGGGGGTTATAATTCATATCCCCAAGAAGAAGAGAAAGGGAAAAAAAAGGTGTGAGGAGGAGGAGGAGGAGAAATAGAAGGAGGAGGAGGAGAGAGGAGAGTGATCGAGAGCAAAAGTTTTAATCATAGGATAAACTGCATGTCCTATGACTGGTCCTTAGAAAGTTGGTGGTATAAAATATTTAGCATCTTATTTCTATTTGCAAAGCATTCACTCTGAGCAGAGAAATAGAACAAGGCACTGTAGGATGTAAACATGTAAACAAGACAGTTGAAAAAGTTTCTGCTTTTGTAGTGTTCGAATTTTGTTGAAAATACAAGAAAGAGACTTAAGAATAAATAAAATCTATGCGACTATAAAGGAATGTATAAAGAATCCACAATCAAAACCACACTTTGGTGTTCTGTGTTTTAGCTTCACTTATGAGGCATGCTTGGGATGTCCAGTCGATATCTCAGGAAGGAAAAGTCTTATAAAGAAGAAATGGTATGTTAAGGAGAGAAAGCCATAGGGAGAAAGTCAGGAAACAAATTTCAAGTAGACAATACTCCAGTCCAATGTCTACAAATGGTATGGCAAACTCAGAAAGAATCTCAGTGAAACAGGAGGCCAAATTTGGTTACAAAGCCAAAATTTCCCTCTGGTCAGTTTTAAACATCATAATTTTTAGCAACACAATAAATTTATCAATCAACCAATGAACACATACTTATTCAGCTCCTATTTTATGTGCAGAATTATTGGTGGTAAGCCAGGGGTGGTGGCATGCTCCTGTAATCCCAATAGTTGGGAGGCTGAGACAGGAGGATCACAGGTTTGAGGGCAGCCTCAGCAATGTAGCTAGACCCTGTTTCAAAATAAAATATAACAAGGGATGGGGGGTGTAGCTCAGAGGTAGAATACCCCTGGGTTTAATCCCCAGTACCACACACACACACACACACACACAAAAGAAGTATGCACAATGATTGGAGAAGGGGAAAGACTGCTTAGTTGGGGCAGAACACCAGCTATTATGGGTTGGAAGACCAGCTGGCCTGGTGGTGATGCTGTCTAGGTTACTATTTTGGGGGTTTCTTTTTTAATACTTTTATTGGTGCAATGTAATTATACATCATAGTGAGATTCAAAGTGATACAAACATACATGCACACATCACTTGGTGTATTTCCCTCTGTATACCCACCCTTCCTGCTCCCCCTTCCTTTGAACAAGCAAACAGGAAGTGTAAAAGCATACACAAGATCAAGAATACAGGGTGAGGGAATGTAGTTCCATAGCCAGAGAGGGACACCCTCACTAAGACTGAGGAACCCAGAAACCATTTACTTGAGGGATCAAGTAAAGTCAGTATTTATGGGTTCACCATATTAGTGCTTAGGAAAATGTTCACTGGGCCGTGGTCCCACGCTCCACATTCCACGTGTGAGTACTTCCCAGGGCCAACAGGAGGCCTGCCCATGACCAATCACAGATCTGAGAGGCTGGGGAGAAGGCCTTACCGTCTTTGACATCATCCTTCGATGTAACCGAGTGACACTCATTGTCACCCTCTCCTGATTAGTCAACTACCCTTCCAAAGTCTGCACACCTTAGTCTTTTCCTTTCCATTCTCAGTGCAATCACCCAGGACCAAGACATGTTCCCATCATTTTTGGATCATTTAAATAAAATGCTTCTCACCACACTGCTTTCTTCTTGGAACTTGTGGGAAAATTCTGCTTCTGTTAGTAGAGCTCCAAAATTATTGGTTTTTAGTAGGGCCTTCCTTGGGTTTAACTTGTAGCAAGCAGCTCGTTGACAGGGAATGAGCACTTCTATACATCCTCTAGTGATATGTCCAGGTCTACTACTGCTCAACAGCGTGATTTAGGTGAAATCTAAATGTTGAGCTTTCAGGTTTGAAGAAGCCTCACACCTGTGATAACAGGTGCCAATAAATGAGATGGAGGCACAGGACTGAACAATTAGAACACATTCTAGAAATCAATGTGATGGTATTAAAAGAAAAAAAGTAAGATATTCTTTTTTAGGTTAACGAAAAAATACTGATGGTCTGGCCCAGGGTCTTTAAATTCCTTTAAGATACAAGTTTCTTTGATAAGTAAACTTCTTATCTTGTGAGAATCATAAATCTCCTGAAAATTTCTCCTGATGCTCTTGGATAGGCAGAATAAATATTATCAAAATGGCCATTCTACCAAAAGTGATCTACAGAGTCAATGAATCCCTATCAAAATACCAATGTCATTCTTCACCGACCTAGAAAAATCAATCATAAACTTCATATGGAGAAACAAAAGACCCAGAATAGCCAACACAATTCTCAGCAATAATGACCATCCAGGAGGCATCACCAATTCCTGACTTCAAATTATACTACAGAGCTATAGTAATAAAAACAGCATGGTATTGGCACA
>PVJS01058955.1:0-11639 GCA_004027185.1 Glis glis | reverse complement strand
ATGGGTAGCTGTGACTTTCCATTAAGTGATTATCACCCTACCATCCCTTCAGCCAGAAGACCACCAGTACTGGGTGGCAGCTACTCAGGGACTCTGTTCACTAGACACAATGGCAGCATTGGTAAATCAAAGATGTTTAAGTCTGTGGACAAAGTTTCTGAGGCTGGTTGCAAATCTGCAATTCCCCCGTCTCAGCATCTAAAGTACTGGGACTACAAATGTATGCCACCATTCCCGACTGGCTATATATTTAAAAATACATGGGTGATTGCAGAAAAAAATCTTATGATAATATATTTTAAACTGATTTCAACTTAAGCTCAGTTGAAGAGAAAATCTCATTTCCTTTGTAATTCTTCACCACACCTTTATCTTATTGATAACACAAATTACATGTTCACATATTATGGACCCATTAAGATAGACTCATCTTTATTTTTAACCTCTAGTCATTTACATCATATAAAGATGAAAAGGTGAGGCTACAAAGCAAAATTGAAATTATATAGGTTTAAAACTTTTATGTAAGCCGGGCATGGTGGTGCACACTTGCAATCTCAGTACTTGGGAGGCTGAGACAGGAGGATCCGGGTTCATGACCAGCCTCAGCTACTTATTGAGGCCATCCACAACTTAGTGAGATCCTGTTTCAAATTAAAGAATAAAAAATAGGGATGGGGGTGTAGCTCGAAGGTAGAATTCCCTTGGGTTCAATCCCCAGTACCACAAAAAAAACCTTTTATATATTTAATTTTACCAAAGAAATTCATGTTTTATATAGTTTTATGTTATTGTCTAGCCAAAAAGTGTATTAATCTAAAGCAGCCTTGACCATTGCAGTAGTAACAGAGTAGTTCTCCTGGTGTGAGCCATATTTCTATTCTCCATCTAACTGAACATGGCTGATTATAATGTGAACATCCTAAGGTTCATGAGGTTAACTGAGGTTGTTGTTTGTTATTGAACCAGGATTATGCAAGCAGAACCATGTCAAATTGGGGAAAAGCATAAAGTCTATTTCTTCCCAGATAAAGGGGAGAAGAATGAGCAGAGTTTTAGGTTTGGAGTATTTCAAGGCTCTAAAGGGATGGGCAAAGGTGGGTTTGGTGCCCACATAGTTGAGCAGACAATGCAAACCCCAATTAGTATCTAGGATATTATAGCCCAAACACTTCTGAACCTGCAGCTCCTCACAAAGTAAGTGGTAGGAAGAACTGGTTATGTGTAATTGACAAAGGGTCAACAGTTCACTGTCAGCAAACTTCTTTTTCAACTAAATTCTTTTTCAACTAAAATTTGATCTTCTATATCCTCTTTCTAGCAGAAGAGAAAACATTATGCAGTTTGATGTTACTCTATAAATTTTGTCCTCTCTGATCCACTAGTTGAAATTTTTCATATGAAGGGAAGATTTATGAAAGTTCTGCAAAGTGTGAGGTATTGAGATGGTGCCATATTCTCTCTAGAAAGGTACCATGGTGTTATGGTTTGATTATAAAATGTCCCCTGGAAAAGCTCATGTCTTGGCAATGCAGCAAGTTTCAGAGGTGGGACATGGCTGGAGGAGGTATGGCACTGGGTTTGTTGCATTCAGTCTTTACCTCAACACACTCTATCACCATGGAGCCCACCATCCAAGGATGGAACCTTTTAAATTGTAAGCACAAATAATGAGGGTGAGGGAAAACCTCCTTAATCCATTTTTTTTCTGGAAAAGCCAGTATTATATGAGCATGGAGATGGACCACCAACAGAAAAGGTAATATGCCCTTTTTAATCATTCGTGCTGTGCTCGCCTCGATCTTGACCATGGCAGAGCCAGTCCTCATCATGGATGGTGTTTGGGCTGCCTCCATCAAGGCCACAGGGACGGAATCTGGGTGCAAATCACGCCTCTGTTTCATTACCTCCCCACATGGGCTTGGACTGTTCCAATCTTTCTTTGCTCCTTTGCAAAACATTTGCTCTCCCTTCAGCCATCTTACCTTCTTTTACAGCACTGTCTCCCTGGGCCCCAGCTTTACATGTGCCTTTCCAGCAAAACTGAAAATATAGTCTTCCTGCTTTACTTTCCACTCCTGAAATTTGGTGTATAATCCACAGAAAGCAGACATAAATACCAATAATGCAGTTTGGATATTTTGTAGTTTTGAGATTTCTTCTACCAGTTTGTTAATCAGTCCATCATCTTTAAATTCAGCCTCACACAAAGTTTCAGGACATGAGCAAAACGCCAATAAGTTCTAAGCCAAAGTGGAACACAAGTGGCCTCTACTCCATTTTCCCATACAGTACTCTTTGCCCTCTGAAATCTCCTGAGCACAGTCTCTACCATCCACCTTTCTAGCAACATTCTGGCCCTTCCAATTTCCTCTCATAAAACAGTTCATAAAACTCAAAATTCAAATGATCAGACTTTGATATAGCCAGAACCCCACTCCTATGGTGCTAATTTCTGTCTTCGGGCCCTGCCTCCATCATGGCCATTGTAGGCACTCTTGGAGATGAACTAAATACATTTTGCACAGTGAAATAATCATGAGATTTTTCAGGCACCAGAGAAAGAGTGATATGGGTTGGACAGAATGCAATAGAGCAAGATTCAGAGGTGGGACATAGCTAGAGGAGTTGGATTACTGGAAATGTTTTCCTTAGGACTATATCTGTCACTGGCTGCTCCCTTCTCTCTCTCTCTCTCTCTCTCTCTCTCTCTCTCTCTTACTTTCTCTCCATCCTGGCTGCTATGACCAGCTTTTCCCCACCATCCCCAGTCACCATGGAGCCGGTGATCCATCGACAGCCTCTGATATCATGAGCCCAAACACACTTTTCGTTCTCTAGGTTGTTTTTCTCATGCATTTGGTCACAGCAATGGAAAAGCTACATGGAACAATAGGCCAGACTCAATGCTGTATGTCTGAATCTCACTACTGGCTGTAGGCCAGGATATGGTCTATTTTGATCTCCTTTGAGAGAAAGAGACCTAATATTAAGCACCCATGTTATAGATTAGATAATTGAGGCAGAGGAAGCTTAATTCATATAAGTCCTAAACATAGGTCACATTTTGAGGATGTCTATAGGCCAGGTATTTACAGAGGAGAAAATAGATGAATCTGGAGTCCACAGAATGCTCAGGGTTTGTCTGGTCCAAGTACTCAGCCCCACATTTTCTTTCTGGCTCGCTGTCTTTGGCATCTTCCCATGCATTATTCACCATCCATGATTGCAGAAGAATCAAAATCCTAGAAGTGCTACACATATTTTGATGGCTACTAAAGAGATAACTAGTAGCCAGGTGCTATGGCACATACCTATAATCACAGGACTACTGAGGCTGAGACAGGATGATCACAGGTTGCAGGCCAGCCTCAGCAATTTAGCGAGACCCTGCTTTGAAATTTAAAAGAATAAAAAGTGCTGGGGGTATAGTTCAGAGGAAGAATTAGAATGCCCCTGAGTTCATTCCCAAGTACCACCACCCACATAAAAAGAGATAACTAGTGTTGGTGAGGATGTGAGGAAATTGTCCCCCTGACACATTGTAGATGAGAATGTAAAAAGGTGTTGCACTGTTGAAAGCAAACTGACAGATGTTGAAATAATTATGATTGAGCAATTCCACTCTTATTTATAATTGAGACTTGACAATACTTTATGTATTAGAAACCTAATCAACAATGTAACAGGGTCAAGAGCTGGAACTTTTAAAAAGTGATTAGGCCATGAGGGTTCTGTTCTCATGAATAAATTATTGCATGGGTGGTTCAGTTATTGCAGGACTGATTGGTTTCCTGTTGAAAAAAATGAGTTCAATTTCCTTGCTTACCCACTTGGGATTTAACTGCTCCAACCCTTTCTTTGTTCCTGTGCAAATTGTTCAACCTCCCTTCTGCCATCTTACTTTCTTTTACAGCACCATCTCCCTGTGCCCCAGCTTTACACATGCCTTTCTGACCAAACTGAAAATCTATAAAGTCCCTCTGCTTTTCTTTCCATTCCCAAAATTTGGTGTACGGTTCTCTGAACGCGGACCTCAACATCCATAATGCAGTTTAGAAATTTTGCTGTTTTGATATTTCCTCTGCCAGTTTATTAATCAGTCCATCATCATTATATTCAGCCTCACACAAAGTTTCAGGACATCGGTAGATGGTGATACGTTCTATGCCAAAGTGTAACACACATGGCCTCTACTCCATTTTCCTATGGCGTCCTCTTTGCCCTCCCTAATCTCCTGAGTGCAGTCTCTATCATCAGCCTTTCTAGCAACATTCTGGCCCTTCCAATTTCCTCTCATAAAACAGTCCAAAAGACACACAATCCACATGGACAAACTTAGATATAGCCAGGAACCCAATCCTCTGGTACAAATATCTATCTTAGGGGCCTGCCTCCTTTATGGCCATTGCAGGTACTCTTGGAGTTGAACTGAATATATTTTTCACAGGAAGATGAGCATGAGATTTTGGGGTCACCAGAGACAGAATCTTATGGTTTGCATATGGAATGCAATGCAGCAAGTTTCAGAGGTGGGACATGGCTAGAGGAGTCGGGTTCCCGAGGGTGTTGTCCTGAGGATTATATCTGACACTGGCTGCTTCCTCTCTCTCTCTCTCTCTCTTTCTCTCTCTCTCTCTCTCTCTCTCTCTCTCTCTATCTCCTTCTCTCTCTCGTTCTCTCTTTCTCCATCCTGGCTGCCATAACCAGCATTTATCCATCATCTCCAGCCACCATGAAGCTGGCCATCCATGGACTGAGCCTCTGAAACAGTGAATCTAAATAAACATTTCCTCTTCTAAGTTGATATTCTCAGGTGTTTTGGTCACAGCAATTGAAAACCTAATTTAAATAATGGGCCATACTTTAAGGTTTAGGTATGATGCCCACTGATGGTTGCAAGCATGATGTGGTTTATTCTGAGGGAATTTGAGAGGAAGAAACCTAATGTTTAGCATCCATGTTGTGGATTAGATAACTGAGGCACAGGAAGCTTAACTCATATAGGGCCTGAATACAGGCCACATTTTGAAGATGTCTATAGGGCAGCTATTTAAAAAAGGAGAATAGAAGACTCTGGAGTCCACAAAAAGCTCAGAGGTCACCTGTTCCATACTCTCAGTCTCATGCTTTCTTTGTCTCTTTCTGTCTTTGACATATGCCCACAATTATTCACCAATAACAGTTGCAGAAGAATGAAAATACCAAAAATACTACTATGTCACACACATCAGGATGGCTACTAAAGAGATAACTAATAGGAAGATATGGTGGCACATGCCTGTAATCCCAGTACTAGTGAGGCTGAGACAGGATGATCACAGGTTGCATGATAGCCTCAGCAATTTAGTGAGACCCTGTTTTGAAATTTAAAAAATAAAAAGGGCTGGTGGTGTAGCTCAGAGGTAGGAGTAGAATACCCCTGGGTTCAATCCCCAGTTCCACTCTCAACAAAAAAAGAGATAATTAGTGTTGGTGAGGATGTGAGGACAATTTCCCCCTTAACCATTTCAAGTGAGAATGTAAAATGGTTTGGAAACCTGCCTGACACAAGTTGAAATAATTATGGTCTAGCAATTCCACTCCTATTTAAACTTAAGAGACTTGATAATAATTATTTCAACAAATGCTTATAATTGTATGTTCTTCGCAACACAATTCCGAATGGTCACAAGGTATAACAATGTAATTGTCCATGAACAGTGAGTGGATGTGCAAATTGTGGCACCTGCATACAATGGAAGATTACTTAGCCATAAAAGGAAAGAGGTATGGGTACATGGTACAACATGGATGAACCTTAAAAATATCAGGTTAGGTCAAAGATGCCAGACACAAAAGTCCACATTGTGAATAATCTCATTCTTATGAAGTGCCTAGAAAGGGTAAACTCCCAGAGACACACATGCAATGGTATTACTAGGGAACAATGGCGAGGAAATGCTTAGTTGAATCAATTTTAAGTTAGGGCTATAGAAATGTTTTGTAACTAGACAGAATTGGTGATTTCACAACACCTTGAGTGTACTAGAACCCAATGAACTTTTCACATTAAAATGGTAAATTTTAGGTTATGTGAATTTTACTTCTCTACTTTTGAAAAATCTCAGAAAGAATGCTGACATTATGAGACATGTCACCATGGTGCCTATCAAACCCAAGGTTATATGCAGGCACCCTATCAGTCTCTAGCTTCCCGCTGACTGTTCTGAAGTTGAGCCTTTAACCCAGGAGCACGAGAGACATACCTGGGTTTATAACCTGATTTCTTTCTTATTAGCAGGATTAAATTAATATTCGTACACTGTGCCTTGCAAGAATTCACACCCATTCTCATCAATTAACTTACTATGGCTTAAATGTGTCCCTCAAAGTTCATGTATTGGAAACCTAATCAACAGTGTAACAGTGTTATGTTCTGGAACCTTTAAGAAATTATTAGGCCATGAAAGCTTGTTTCTCATGAATAGATTAATGCTGTTATTGCACCGGTGGTTCTGTTATTGCTGGATTGGGTTCCTGTTGAAAGAACGAGTTCAGTTGACATCCCTCTCCCTTTCCCCATTCACCATTCTTGTCCTAACTTTTTATGTGGAGTGATTCAGCAAGAGGACCCAAACCAGATTCTGGCCTCTAGATCTTGGAATTTTCAGGCTCTAGAAGAGTAAAAATGATTATCTCACTTGTAGAATTTGCCAGTCTCAACATTCTGTAATAGTAAAACAACAAGAACTGAATCCATCACGAGGCTGTGAGAATATCTTTGACATTAGATATTCCAGAGTGTGCCCCAACCTCCCAAGTAAGGAATGGAGGGAGGTGAGATGGTTGTGCATTAATAAATTTTGCCACTGAGACACCCATCTACTCAGGCCAGTGTTCAGAAGCCCCAGAGGCTTACAGGCCATAGGATTTGAAGAGATAGTGATTGTTATCAGTAAACTTGGTGTGTACTGATAGCACTGATTGATGTACTAATTGACTTCCCACAGAATATGGATCCAAAGGTGGTCAAAGAAGGGATATGCATGATTCAGTGCAAACTGCCAAGGTGGAGAGGGTACCTGACTCCTCCAGCAACAGGTCATATCCAACCTATCACTTCATGTAGGGGAGCTGACAATGAGGAGAAAGAGTAAAGTGAAAAACAAAAGACGTGTACAGGGCTTCTTAAGTGTCTACCATTTATATAGCTCCCAAGAAATTTGAAGCTTTTTTGTCATGGAATCTTCAATTTATCAGGTAAAGATTATTCAGAAGATTGGCCAGAATGATGATACTGAGCCTGTGTGTTTTCCACCTGCTCAGTCCTGGTGTTTCTATCATCAGGAATGCGGTGGAGGCTCATAGGTGACACACATAGTTAGCACAGGAATTACCAGGACCTGCTTCCAAGGGTTTTTCTCCACCCAGTTAAGTAATCATCCATTCCTCAAAAAAAACATAACCCATATGCTCTGACCCCCCATTGACTGAAAGAAAATGCTGGCATAATCATTTTGGAGTCTTAGGTGGTTTACAACAGCATCCTAGTGGAACTTCTTGAATGTGAAGTGTTGCTGGCTGAGATACAGGTGATTCCTTTTGTTGTATAACACCAGGAAGATGGAGAGTTGACCAAGCACTCACAGGGAAGGACATACATAGGCCCAATGAGATCACATGACTCAACCAAACTTTCTGGACGCCCACTCTGTGCGAAGTGTTCTGAGATAATGTGGTTAACTTCTTTAAGTGAGGAAGAAACCACATGATGTATGTGAAGTGTTTAGGACACAGACCATGGAGCATATATTGAACATTTGAAAATGGCAGCTATTATTTCAGATATACATTATCCCTAGTCATCAGGAGGTAAATATTTATTTTGAAATTTGGGTTTCAGCATTATTGAATCCAGCTTCTTCATTTTGAAAAATAAAACCATAGGTATCTTTCTTTTCTTACATTTAACTTTTTATTACTTTTTAAAAATCCAACTTCAGATAAATTAACAGATTAAATTAGAGCCTCAACAGTACTTGATACATTATGTACTGGATTTCTATTACTAAAACGCCAGTTGGAACATGGCCTACACAAACTAAGAGTGTATACAAAATGGAAGTGATCATCTGGCAGTAACTGTTTCCTTCCAATTCTGTCAACTGTCCATGCTCTGTGGGGATTTATAGGTTCACGTTTAACACAGATGAAAAGCCCAAGTGGGACGGCTTTTCTAAGAATGCAGTTGTCCTTCAAATTCCATGTGTTTTCTTCCTTGCCTTAAGCTCTTACTTAGTAACATTTATAACTTTCAAATGGCCTAAATTGATGAACTGGGGTAAACACACACTATGTTTGGTTTGTCAGTTATTACGAGCCTAGTTCATCAATACTTCATTACAAGCAGTTTTCACAATAGTTTCTCGGTTGCCATTTCCTAACAGTGAAATAAGAAATTGGCATTATTATTTTTTTTTGTATATTTCTACCTACAGTTCCAATAAGAATGTCCAGTCAGGTACCTTTTAGGAAATGGCCATAGGAAACAACTAGAGTTATTCCTCACACAGAATTTAAGTCTTCCAAAATTTCTACAGGAATGTTAACTTTCTGATCTACCCTATCTGTAATTCTAGCCTCTTTCTGTCCTCACTTCAAAACAATCTTCCTAAATTAATGTAATTTGTTCAGGAAAAGCTATGTACCGAAGGGCTTTTGTATATGAATCCTAGGTGGGAAAGGCGTACTTGTAAAGTCTATATACTGCAGTTCCATCTGGGTTTTATGTTTAGATTTCAGTGTGCCATCATGCTTCATTCCCTTGCTTTATTGGAACATATAATAAATAGGAGTAGTGATGTATGGAAACACAAATATCCTTTAATGTTTTATATCTTCATTAAATTTCTGTAGTTTGAAAGCTATTTTTAGCAATCAAGGTGTTAAAGAAATCAGAGAGGTGGGAAATTTAACATTTGTAAAAACTCAGAAAGTTTTAAAATAACATTTATTTGTGAGACATTTGGCATATGGTGGTTAGTAAACATGTAGAAAACAAAAGCTATATCAAAATGAATACAATTTGTGGATAAACTCTAAAGAAAGTGGCTTTTGGAAGAACTAGACTTTGCAGCAACCACCTTTATAAAGAGGTCTATCCACTCTCAGTGGATAACACCCAAGCATACTGTCCACTAGGTTGAGATATCACCACAATATAATGAATTCTCAGACTATGGGGTTTGATTTATGGGTGAACCCAGTATAATCTAGTAGCCCAACATGATATGCTAAAGAATGGTTCACCATCCCTCCAGCCATTACAGTTCTACTTTATCCTACTCTTGGACTAGGATGTATGTATACATGTCAACTACTAATGTTATTAATTTCAGGAGAAGCATGCTGAAGTTACACAAAGTTTATCCTTAGTGTTTTATAGCGTTTAAAGTGTCAGTTGATGAGTTCAGCAAATAATATTGGCAAATGAAAGATATGGAGTAGAAAAATCCTACTCTTCAATTAACTTAAATAATATTCTCTTTTACTATTCTACAACCGAGAGCTAGGGAGCTGAACCATTGTGAACTAAATCTTCTTCAAGATACATGTATTTATTTACCCCTTCTATGAAGCCAAAGACCAATACAAATCCTTTTCTAAAGGGGTTTTCACGTGATTTCTATTAATTTTAATACTTAATGTGTTTGAAAATTAGAAAATTATTTTCAGATTCCAAAGAACTTCAACTACAGCTCAACTTATTAGAAAGAGGCAGTGCATCAGAAAGCAGCTAAACTACAGTCTTAAACAAAACAAAAACCCTAAATCTTACCTGCAAGATTCAAATTATGATAAATAAACTGCATTTGATTAAGACAAATAGTTTACTGTCCAATTTATACTCCATTCGAGACTATATGTTCTTATGTTAAAAGTACATGATAAAAAGTTACAGGATAAAAGCAGTTAAATATTGAGTTTTTGTTTCTTATAAGATCATAAAGGCAGGTGAGAAGAAAGAGAAAGTGGAAGAACCAGTGGAATATATTTAATATCAATTCTGGCTTAGGAAAATAGGATCTACCTACAGCTTCTGATCAAATTTGTTTGTTCACATCAACCATATTTTTTTATGTTTTTATTGGTGCATTGTAGTCTCACATCACAATGAGTATCAGTTTGGTGTTAACATACATGCACACAGCTCTTGGTGTTCCTCCCCCCCCGCCTCCCCCCCGCCACACCCCCACTTGTAGCACTGAGAATGATGTTGGTATAATCTCATATATACACATTGTTTATGACAGTAATTCCATAGATTCACTTCTTTCTTACCCTTCCCCTTCCCTTGTACCCCTTCCCTTGCACCACTGAGTTGTCATTGGAGTCCCTTTTGTGTCTCCACTACTATTAATAAAAACATATGTCCCTTCTTTTTTGTGTGATTGGCTAATCTCACTTAACATAATGTTCTCCAGATTTTTCCATTTTCTTGCGAATGCTGTTATTTTGTTCTTCTTTATTGCTGAGTAGAATTCCATTGTGTGTATTTCCCATAATTTTGTAATCCATTCATCTGTTGATGGACATCTAGGTTGGTTCCATAATTTGGCCACTGTGAGTTGTGCTGCTATGAACATGGGTATGCATATATTACTGTTGTTTTCTAGTTTCAATACCTTTGGTATGATACCCAGTAGTGGTATAGCTGGGTCATATGGTGGGTCCATTCCCAGTTTTCTGAGGAATCTCCACACTGATATCCACAGTGGTTGAACTAGTTTGCAATTACACCAACAGTGTAGAAGAGTCCCAATGTCCCTACATCCTCACCAACAATTGTTGTTGTTTGACTTCTTGATGATTGCCATTCTAATTGGGGTCAGATGAAATCTTAGAGTAGTTTTGATTTGCATCTCCCTGATTGCTAATGATGTTGAACATTTTTTCATGTATCTATTGGCCATTTGTATCTCTTCTTTCATGAAGTGTCTATTCAATTCAGATGCCCACTTCTTGATCGGACTGTTTGTTTTCTTAGTGTAAAGACTTTTAAGTTCTTTGTATATCCTAGATATTAGACCTCTGTCAGAGGGATAGCTTGCAAAGATCTTTTCCCATTCTCTAGGCTTTCTCTTTAAACTCTTGATGGTTTCCTTTGATGAGCAGAAGCTTTGTAGTTTAATGCTATCCCACTTATTAATTCTTGTTTTAATTTCCTGTGCTTTGGAGGTCTTGTTGAGGAAGTTTCTACCTGTGCCTATATGATGGACTGTTGGACCTATGGCTTCTTCTAATAATTTCACAGTCTCTGGTCTAACTTCCAGGTCTTTGATCCATCTCGAGTTGACTGTTGTGCAGGGTGAGAGGTAAGGATTCAGCTCCATTTTTCTACAGGTAGATAACCAGTTTTCCCAGCACCATTTGTTGAAGAGACTGTTCTTTCTCCAACGTATGTGTTTGGCACCTTTGTCAAAAATCAATTGGCTATAAGTTTGTGGACTTGTTTCTGTATCTTCTATTCTATTCCACTGGTCTATGTGTCTGTTTTTGTGCCAATACCATGCTGATTTTATTACTATAGCTCTGTAGTATAATTTGAAGTCAGGAATTGTGATGCCTCCTGCATGGTTCTTATTGCTGAGAATTGC
>PVJS01058954.1:0-11639 GCA_004027185.1 Glis glis | reverse complement strand
GGCCAACAGTGCTAGAGTGAAGAAAAGTGACAGCATTAGGACCACACACCTGAGAAGGTGTTCTTTTTCTGCACTCACCTATAAGTACACTTAGCCAGAATGTGTGACTGCTTCTTACTGATAGAATTATGTCAGGCATCCAGCCATATAGATCACTTTAAAAGCTCCAGTGCACTCCTGGCTAAATATTGATGGATTGGATGAGACATCTTTAACCTTCACTGTGCTTTCTACTTTCTGACATCTGTGAATGACACTTTCACAGATTTAATACAATTTCAACTCTGAGATAAACTGGAATGTAGAATATTTAGGGATCTTGGGGCTAGGGAAGGGAAAGAAACAAGATGTTGGAATTAAAAAAAGGGTCTGCAAATGGAAAGGGACCAGGACGGCAGGGGAGTAAGGTTGTCACGTATAATGAAGATTTAGTGTTTCAGCAATAAATCTAATTCAGTTAGAAGAGCACACTGCCAAAACACTGTGCAAAAAATACCCCCAAGGTATCCAACAGGGTCTTTTTAAACCCTGTTCACTTCACGTTGCATATCTGAACACAGACAGTTGGAGTTCAGAGAGCATACATCTGGGTCAGTGTGCAAATCCCCACTCTCCTTTAAAAAAAAAATACATGCACTCCACCTACTCTAGACTCATTCTACTGCTAAGCCTGCCAAGGAAAACTATCCCATTTTGGAATACAAAAGCCAAAACACAAAGTGGAACCAACCCACACAGAGTCATGCTCTGCTACTTTATGTATCCAAAGAAAGAAAAATATTCAAAGCACAAATTCTCAGGTTACTACTTCTACAGGCAACTGTACCCAAGGTTATTTTTTATTACTATTGTCTTCTCCAAGGAGGACCAAAAATCTCCAGGAAATCATGAGCTTTAACAAAGCAATACCCAGCTCGACCTACTTCTCTTGCCCTTAATGTAGAATTAAGCTTCGTAATCACCATTGGACTTTGCCATGCTATTTGTACATTGTTTTTAGGTTTGTCTTAATAATGCAAGAAGAAATGCTGTATGAGCTTTAAAATCTTATTATAAAACAGAGAGGTTCTATGTTTGTAAAGTGCTTTCATCTCATATTTATTTTGCACCTTGAGACTTTCATATAGGAAAGCAAATGTGTAACTGTCTCATTATTAGGATTCTCAAGGCCAACTCTTTGTATGGAGTTGCTGTGTGAAAATAAATCTCCTGGTCTTTAGCTTAAAAATATCCCATATGTTTTCCAAAATCATGCTGTTAAAGAGAGAAGTATATAAGCAAGTGCTTGCTAAGAGACTTCCATAGAAATCATTCTAGTGAAAAACCAACTTGAACCAGCACAATCATTGCTCCTAATAGGGGTGATCCATAGCATTAATTTACATAGAACCTAAAGCAAGAGTTATACTATCTTGGATTGTATTCTTTTACAGGTGATAATGACCATATCTGATCATTTGAGAATTCATATCTCTTACAAAAAATAAGAAAGTACAACCAATCTTCAATACATCATCCTCTCCACCACCGTCCCTGCCCTTCAGCTCTCAACAGTTATCTCAGCAGGCTAATCCAAACACCAAAA
The DNA here is from genome assembly GCA_004027185.1 of Glis glis. Classification (NCBI taxonomy): domain Eukaryota; kingdom Metazoa; phylum Chordata; class Mammalia; order Rodentia; family Gliridae; genus Glis; species Glis glis. The sequence goes on along the minus strand of PVJS01058954.1, from coordinate 10,054 downwards.
CAATAGGCTAAGAAGAGCTACGTCATCCCATAGTACAATTTATCTTATTTTCATCTTATTTAAGGTCATATTTACTTTGGGTAAGTGAGGGAGATAATCAAGTATTTTGATTTTAAATATATTTAACTTTACTCCTATTTTGCTTTATTTACCAAGAACTGAACTGAAAAAACAAGGAAGCAAAAACTCTAAATTATGGTACCCCCACCCACAATTGCTTTCTGTCACCTTGGAACAAATTGCTTTTGGCTTTCCAAATTGGGAAACACCAAGCATAAACACTTGATGAGCTATATAATTTTAGATGTAACAACTAACAATGTTGAGATATCAGAAAAGATGTTTAGATAAGCATTGTTAAAAGAGCAAATCACTGTAAAAAAAAAACAGAATCTATGAGATACTGTTGATCTTACTACTTACATGGATCTACTTAAACTGTTATTTGAATAGTTAAGACAGTTGATGTGAAAACTAAACAATTCTCAAGTGATTCTATAAATACTTACATATCTAATGAGGACATGAATCACCAGGCAGGTTGTTGATAGAAGTAATGCCTTATCCTTAGGAAACCATGGTGTTTACATAACAATTTGTAAGTAATACATAATTCGTACCGACTCAGATTTTATCTTTGTAAAGCATGAAACATCAAGTCAGGTACCATATTCAAAATCCCATTCAGTTCAATCAGAATGAAATCCACCATGGAAAACAATGCACTTGTACTATACTTCTAACAAATATATGCAGTTGGTAAATAAGAAAACAATCAACATACAATTGTTCACACCAAAGAGATTTCCAGTCCCAGATTTCTAATCATTTAAGCAGGAGTTTTTCCTGTCCCAGAGTTTTCAATGAATTCTAAAATAGCTAAAAATTTCTTAACTGTAACAGTTATATGAACTAAAGTTGTTTGTATACACATAGTTCCTTAGTTGTATGGCTAGAAAGTCATTTAATAGTTTTGGGTGATTCTGGAATGGTTATCATTTTTAAAGAGTCCTCAAGCTTTTTTCTAGAGCAATAAGCCAGGATCAATGAGGGGATTTGCACTAGAAACCCCTGAGGTAGAACATTTCATTATCTGACAAGGTCAATGCACTAGGTGTTATATTTATAGTACAAATAAATCTAATATGAACAGTTTACTGATAGCATTTTATGATGGATTAGCTTATAGAAAAGGTACTATAAATCAATATTATTTTAATATGTTAAATATTGGTATTAATGTTACCTTCCTGACCTGCTACTCTATATGCACAATTATTGTAGACCATGAATGCCGTATTGAATTAACTACAAACTATCTCTATATGGTAAAAAAATACTTCTGACTTGCTTTTAATAATTTTGCTGATAATCAATATAGGGTAGCAAGCACGCATTAAGAACATAGATAAATTAAGGAAATATAGAAGAGATAAGTTTGGCCTTAAATAATCAAGCTAAGACATTTAAACTAAATGCAATGGGTAAAGATTCAATACTGTTTTAAATGGAACTGACATAATTGAACATGTATTTTAGAAGATCAAGAAAGAGGCAATTCTGGAGGGTAGACTTGAGGGGGAGAGATTAGCAGCAAAAGAAACAATTAAGAAATAGCAAGTGATGAGAGTTGAAAGCCATTGCAGTGGAGATACACGGGCAAAAATAAAAACAAGAAATATTTAATATTGCTTTCCATGTGCCAGGCAAAGTTCTGAGCACATTATACATATTAACTCACTCAATCTTCCTTACAGCCTTTCTGGGTAATAACACAAAGCATGCACCTTAGCACAACAGCCATTTATTTAGCAGATAACTGCAGGTGGCAGTTCTTCTGGCTGAGATCACACAAAATCTTGGGTCATTTGCCAGATTGGCTGGGGACTGGGTGGTCTACAATGGCATCAGCTGGGAGGGCTCATCTCTACCCCATCTCTTATTCTGCAGAAGGCTGAGCCAGGCTTATTTGCAAGGCAGCTGGGCAAGTATGGAAAGAGCAGAAGCATTCAAGGCCTCTGAAGACATAGGTTCAGAACAGGCACACTATCATAGCTTCTTCACTCTATTGACCAAAGCAGGTCACAGTCCAGCCCAGATTCTAAGGTGGGGAAATCAACTTCATCTCCTGATGATAGGAGCTGCAAAGTCACATTGCAAAGGGGAGGGTAGAGGGAGGAAGAAGAGATTGTAGGGATGTTTGCAGTGTACTTTAGGTAGATAATGTCATTATCATGTCTATTTTTACAGATAGGGAAACAGAAGCACAGAGTTGTTAAGTAATTTACCTTACGTGGTCCATCTAATAGTCTACCAAACAGTATAGCTTCAGTGTCTGTTGTCAAAGGAATTTAGCTATATGTCTCTAAGGGTTGTTTTTTTTTTAACACAGGGGCATTATACCTCTGAGCTCTACCCCCAGCCCTTTTTATTTTTTATTTTGAAACAGTCTTGCTACTTGCTGAGAGTCTCACTAAGTTGCTGAGGCTGACTTCGAACTTGCAATCCTCCTGTCTCAGCCTCCCAAGTAGTGGGATTACAGGCGTGTACCACCATGCCTGACTTAGCTCTAAGGTTTTTATAAAGGGAGAATGGACAGAGAAGTATGAACAAAAAGAATCAATATGATTTAATGATTGATTTGATTGGGAGTAGAGAGTCAAAAAAGGAATAAAAGAGGACTCAAATTTGGAAGAATAGTGACAAAAAGTGGCAGCATTTATTGATAGAACTATCTAAAAAAAACTATCCAAAAACACTCAGAGAAAAGTAATAAAAGTAAGAATTCAATGGGCGAGTTTTTAATAAGAGATTAACACAATTAAATAGACAATTAATAATCTGAAAGAGAGACCAGATGATATAACCAGAATAAATCAGAGTGTTAGCATGTAAAATACAAGAGCATAAAGGGCACAGTGGAAAAGACTACATAAAGATTTGAGAATATCAGGCTGAGCAAAGAAAAAATAGAGAAAGATACTTGAACAGGTAGTTCAAAAACTCTATATCCATGTGGCCAACAACTATTCTTAAAAATGTGTTTTCAAATTGAAAACACCATCACATACTTAACAAAGTGACTAAGATTTGAAAAGACTAAAAATTTCAGTTTATGCAAAATTATGGAGTGACATCAATTAATATGTATTTCCAGGCACATAGGGAAAAGAGAAAGCCATTGAGGAGCAAGACCTTGGAATGGAAAGGATGCAAGTACTCAAGGGCAGGGTAGCAATGGAGAGGCAGAATCTATCTTATCTTTGAGAGGAAGGAATGATGGAGAAACATACAAATTTGCTTGGGAACAAAATGTTGAGGAAGCTTTTTGTGAGGAGGTTCAGAATGGGCTCTGTGTTCTTTGTCAACAGGAGTGAGGACATTGATAGAGGGAAGAAAACAGAGATGGGCTGGGAATTTGCAACTGTTGGGTAAAATTTTGGAATAGCTCCATTTTTCTACAAATGGATAACCAGTTTTCCCAATACCATTTGTTGAAAAGGCTGTCTTTTCTCCAATGTATGTGTCTGGCACCTTTGTCAAAAAATCAATTGGTTATAAGTGTGTAGATTTGTTTCTGTATCTTCTCTTCTGTTCCATTGGTCTATGTGTTGCTTTTGTGCCAATACCATCCTGTTTTTATTACTATAGCTCTATAGTATAATTTGAAGTCAAGATTTGTGATGCCTCCTGCATGATTCTTTTTGCTGAGAATTGCTTTGGCTATTCTGGGTCTTTTGTTTCTCCATATGAAATTTATGATTGATTTTTCTAGGACTATGAAGAATGACATTGGTATTTTGATAGGGATTATATTGACTCTGTAAATCATTTTTGGTGGAGTAGCCATTTTGATAATATTTATTCTGCCTTGTTCCAAGAACAAGGGAGATCTTTCTATCTTCTAAGATCTTCTCTCACCCTGCACAGGAGTCAACTCGAGATGGATCAAGGACCTGGAAGTTAGTCCAGAGACTGTGAAGCTACTAGAGGTTCAACACTCCAACATATAGGCACAGGTAGAAATTTCCTCAACTAGACCCCCAAAGCTCAGGAAATTAAAACAAGAATTAATAAGTGGGATTGCATTAAACTAAAAAGTTTCTGTACATTGAAGGAAACCATCAAGAGTCTAAAGAGAAAGCCTACAGAATGGAAGAAGATCTTTGCTAGCTATCCCTCTTATAGAGGACTAATATCTAGAATATATAAAGAACTTAAAAGACTTTACACTAGGAAAATAAATAACCCAATCATGAATTGGGCAACTGAATTGAATAGACACTTCACAAATGAAGAGATACAAATGGCCAATAGATACATGAAAAAGTGTTCAACATCATTAGCAATCAGGGAGATGCAAACCAAAACTACACTGAGATTCCATCTAACCCCAATCAGAATGGCAATCATCAAGAAATCAAATAACAATAAATGTTGGTGAGGGTGTGGGGAAATAGGAACTCTTCTATACTGTTGGTGGGATTGCAAACTAGTTCAGCCGCTATGGAGATCAGTGTGGAGATTCTTCAGAAAGCTGGGAATGGATCTATCATATGATCTGGCTATACCACTCCTGGGTATCTTTCCAAAGGGGCCAAAATCAGAGAACTACAGCAATATATGCATATCCATGTTCATAGCAGCACAATTTACAATAGTCAAATTATGGAACCAACCTAGATGTCCATCAACAGATGAATGGATTACAAAATATGGGAAATACACACATTGGAATTCTATTCAGCAATAAAGAAGAACAAAATAATGTCATTTGTAAGAAAATGGATGGACCTGGAGAACATTATGTTAAATGAGATTAGCCAGTCACAGAAAGTGAAGGGTCATATGTTTTCTCTCATATGTGGAAACTAGGGAGTAAGTGGGATACCAGAGGGACTCCAAATAATGGAGGAGAAACCTCAGTAAAGCCAGGGAGGTGGTCTAAAAGAAGGAGAGGGGGAAGAGTGACATTCATTAATGGAAATGAACCAACCACGTGTACTATGTGTACATATGTGAATATACCAAGGTCAACCTCAGTACTCTGTATTGGGAAGGGGGGGAATGGGGAGGCGGGGGGGGGCACCAGGTGCTATGTGCATGTATGTCACTGTCAACATAATTTACATTATTATGTGAGACTATAATGCACTAATAAAAGCACATATTTTTAAAAAATTGGACTAGTGACCGGGCGTGGTGGCGCACGCTTGTAATCCCAGTACTTTGGGAGGCGGAGCCTGGAGGATCCGGGTTCACGGCCAGCCTCAGCTCTCTCTCTCTCTCTCTCTCTCTCTCTCTCTCCCTGTCTCTCTCTCTCTACTTAGTGAGGCCCTCTGCAACTTTGTGAGACCCGGTTTCAAAATAAAGTATAAAAAATAGGACCGGGGGTGTAGCGTGGAGGTAGAATGCCCCTGCGTTCAATCCCCGGTACTGCAAAAAAAAAAAAAAAATTGGACTAGCTTTACAAAGAATGAGAGTGACAGTTGACCAGGCATATGTAGGAAGGTGGCTCAGAATTCTGAGAAGCAGGCTGATAATGGAAACAATGAAATTTAGGTGTCTCCAATCTTAACATTTTAGGGATTTTTCTGGTCTCGGTGATGCCACAGTATTCAAGGTATCAATCCAGTTGTCTGTGAGGCCCAAAGTCTTCATTTAGTGAGAAATGTATCTATACTATACTCATCGTACCATTGTACTTGCATATCTTTTTGGAAATAATTATACTTAGTTATAGAGAAAAGCATGTAAAGAAAGTGAAGACTGAGAAATTACTTTGAATCTGGAATCGAGTGGTGAACTTGATCGTGTAGAGCTGTTTAATCCATGTGCTTGCTAGAGGCAGGCATTTCAACCACCTTAGGTGCTGTGGCATCTGTGTCTCTTGAGCCATCTCAAGTAAAATAGTACAGGTGTTAGGTAGCTAGCTGGACATTAGCAGATGGGGACCCCTGAGATGAATCAGAAGTTTACCTGCAGAGCCTTGCTCACCTTGACCCCCTCCTCTGTGAGAAAGGGGTGGAGAAACAACACAGAGTCACTAAGGTGTGATGTGACCTTAAGGTGCAAACACCCCAAATGTAATACATATAAAGAAGGTGTCCAGAGGGACTATGAAACCCGACACGTGGAAGACTCCAAGCCGCTTTCTCGTGCTGGCGGAGTGGACTGCTTCAGACCCCATCTCTGGAGCATAGCCACATTGTCCCGGGCCACCTTTCCATTCCCTGGAATGGCCCATTCCAGATACTTTCCCCGGAAGTGTGGCCATTCTCATATGGTGCCTTTACAAGGTGTCTAAATAAACCTCCTGTATTCCCCATTTGTGTTTTCTGTTTGTTTTCTAAGCAGATAAGCAAGGACTGAAATTGTGCGAAATAATTTTAAAATCTCCCACCCAGTAACACAAGCCCTCATATGTCACGAAACTCTCCTATCAGGAAAGTCCCAGCCATTGTGGACCATTCTAATTTATCCCAATTCTCATGGCTTGGGCATACTTTCTTATATGTTTCATGGTCTATTTTACATTCCCCGAAGTCTGGAAAACCTCAAAAGCCTGTTGACAGCAAGGATTTTTAAAAGTCTCTCCTAAGACAACCAAAACTGTAGTTTAGAGCCTGCATAGAAACCTTGATTTTTACAAGCAGACCCGTGATATAGGTTTTCCTCCTACACTCAATTATATTCCCTCATTTTAGTTCAGCTTTGCATATGAATTTTACAAAGCTGAGTTTGACGAGATGAAATGCTGTTAGGAACTAAAAGTCAGATCATGGAAACACTTCACCAGAGATACATTAAATTAAAATGACTCACCCTAACAGCAAGAGAACAGGTAATTTTGTAGGTTGTCCCCCAAACTATCTCTTCTCCTTACCACCAAACTTCATGTGATCTTAAAAAAGAAAAAGTTTGGCCCCGAGTACATGAGCTCTGGAAAGGTATCCATGTTTGCTTGGTAGCCTTTTGCATTTTGTTATCCCTCCAAATACCAGAACAGACAGGATGAAGTTTGCAAGCCCAGGAGACTTTCTAGAGCAACCTTATCTTGTTTGAAAATTTGCTCCTGGGTCACATGGGGCGAGCCGGAGTCCAACTGACAGTGTGTCAAAAGGCCTCCGAGCTAGCGAAGAAAGCAGCAAGTGCACAGAGGTCGAGCATCTTTGGAAGTGGGCAAATTAAAACAAGATGATATGCCTTGTCTAAAAACATATTCCATTTTCTAATTTTGCAAAAGCAGTTTGCGACCTGGATTCCTAGCAAAAGAGAAAATGAAAATGAACAAAAGTAAGGTGATGTCAGATTGCTGGGGTTTTTTCTTTTTTTTCTTTCTTCTTCCTTTTTGGGGTGGGGGAGTGGTGGTGGTGTCGGTAAAAATCAAAATAACACAAGCACATACTTAAATACATCAACAGCAGTTTCTACAAAAGTTGAAAATTTTGGACAAACCCAAATTGCATGTACCTACCATCTAGTTCATGGGAAGCAGGACAGTATTGTATTTCACAGATAGCACCACAGACAACTATTAAAGTCTAATCCAGTGTCACATTTCTGCCCAGCGACGGCTAACTACCAGTCCAATTTGCTGACTTCACTCACTCTGTGTTTCTTCATTGTTTCAAGCCAGGCAGAGACTTATCTTAATAATGGGTCAATCCTCAGCCAAATGTGTTCAATTGAAGGCCACCAGGGGAGAATGGCAGGATATTGTCTTTCCAACAGCAAGTGAATTGCAGGCAGCTTCAGGCAATATCCATTTCACTATAATGCTGGTTTATGTTACAGCCCTTTTCAAACTTCTAATTGCCCTGTATTGCTGACATTTATAGACATGCCCTATTTTAAATGAAAACACAACACTGAGGTCAGGAGGAGGTTCTGGGACGGCAGAGACCCTAGGTGAAGCCAAAGGGGGAAATTACTTTAAAACCTCTAAATGCCAAACATGTTTTGAGAAAAAGAAGGGGAAAAATAGTCTTAGGGCAGAAAAAACATTAATCATGGCCCCATGGTATAAATTAATAATAGCTATATTTAATACTCTTATGTAAACATTCTATGGTTGGATTATATAATTTTTAAATGAAAGTAAATATTATTCATTTGGCTTGGTAAGTCTGGTAAGTCTCAGCTTATATTGAATAGCTTAGAATATGATTTTTTTTCTCCCAATTTCATTCTTATTTGTTAAAAGCAAATACACCAAGCTAACTAGATTTGTCAGCTGCTTTTGGCGATCACTGTATGTTATGAGTCTTTCAGATCATTCTAAAGGTCACAATGAATAAAATAATATTTCACATTTACACAGGTCTTCTCACCTAGTATCTCATACTCTTTCATAAGCAGTAAATCATCCATTCCGGAATCGCAACTAAGGAATATAAAATGTCATTCTAATGAGCAATTCCTCTCAGGTAGCTCCAGAAGAAGCAAGGTGCACATAGACTATACTCATTAGCCCTTGCTTAATCACGCATTCATTCACTGAGTTGTTGAGGCATTGATTCATAGCCTGAACAAATATGTATTGCGTGTGTAGGTGTGTTTAACACCCTGTAGATTTCAGGCTATATAAATAAATGTTAAAGAGCTTGTACTCTAGTGGGGTTCTGGTTAGGAAATCAATTAAGATCCTACCCCAAATTGCCACAACAAATCTTTTCAACGCTATATGCTCTTATTCTCCCTAGAATATCTTATTGAATAAAAGGAAACTAAGGAATAGATGACACTAGTGTTTTTCTTTTTATAATCATTATATATATTCATAGGAAAATTTAGAAAATGAAGAGAAATCACTTTTTAAATTTTAAAAATCACCATTATTCCTGTTACAGAGGTAAACATTGTTATTAACTTAGCACACAAATTACTTGTTTGTTTTAAATTTTTCTGTGTATATGTAAAGTAAAATCTCTTTTTACATAAATCAACTTATAGTTCACATACTGATTTATAACCAGCTTTTAAAATGTATCAGTATATTATTACTATTTTCCCGGGTGATTAAATTTAAGTTTTCAGTATTAGGAAGTCATACACAATGACCACATCATTTTTATTTTTTATTCCATTTCAATTTGTTTTAATTCTGCTTCAGGTTTGTTTTTAATTTTGCTTCTAGGCCACAACTCAAATTCACATGAAGAAATGAAGAATACAAGGTTAACTACAAGATAAATATAAAAGACAGTATAAATGAATTTTTTGGTTTTATCACCTTTTACCTCTGATTTTTAAACAACTGCAAAATGGAATAATTATAAATCTAAGACAATGGACACATAATGTATATGTATGTAACCACGACTATACCAGTATCAAAGAGCAGGGGAACAGAGTTATGCAGGAACAAAGATTTTGTATACTATTAAGATCAAATTGATATTAAACAACTAAATTATTATAAATTTAAACTTTATGGTAAGCTCCAAGGCAGTCATTAAGAAGTTTTTCAAAAACACATAAACATTTTAATGAAAACAAAGGAATTACAATGGTACACTAAAAAATTATCTATTAACACAAGAGGAGTCAGTAATGGAAGGATTATGGGAAAATAGACATAACACATAGAGAACATAAATAATGCATTATTCCCCATAAGTAATTAGCTTAAATATAAATGGATTACCTTTCCAAGCAAAAGGCAGAAATTGGAAAAATGCTGAAAGAAAAGGAAAGAATAAAGAAAGAAAACATAAGGTAATCCATTCAATTCTATGTAGTTAACAAAAGACTCACTAGATTCAAAGTCACAAACAGATTGAAGTTGAAAGGATAGAAAAAGATATAACTTGCAATCAATAGCCAAAAGAATGATAGAGTGACTTCATTAATAGCTGAAACTATCTCTATTTGCAGATGACATGATATTATACTTAGAAGATCCAACAAGCTCAACCAAAAGGCTCATAGAACTGATCAACAAATTCAGCAAAGTGTCGGGATACAAAATCAATCTTAAAAAATCAGAAGCTTTTCTGTATGCCAACCATAAATCCACTGAAAAAGAAATCCAGAAGACATTTCCACTCAA
>PVJS01058953.1:0-11639 GCA_004027185.1 Glis glis | reverse complement strand
GCCCTATTTTTTATTCTTTATTTTGAAACAGGGTCTCACTAAGTTGTGGAGGGCCTCACTAAGTAGCAGAGGATCCGGGTTCGCGGCCAGCCTCAGCTCTCTCTCTCTCTCTCTCCCTGTCTCTCTTTCTCTCTCTCTACTTAGTTAGGCCCTCCGCAACTTCGTGAGACCCGGTTTCAACATAAAGTATAAAAAATAGGGCCGGGGGTGTAGCCCGGAGGTAGAACGCCCCTGCGTTCAATCCCCGGTACCGCAAAAAAAAGAAAATTATAATTCAAACATATAATAATTAACATATGAATTTCGGGGGTACACAGATATTCAAACCATAGCACAGTCCATTAACTAACTTAGGACTTAAAAACTTAGGAGCATCTAAAGTTATCAGAAAGGACCTATGGAGTTTGAAAATACAAATAATAATGTACCTATTCACGACTAGTCATATCTTACTCTCATTCATACTATAGGAAACAGTTTACACAAATATTTAAGATTTTTTTCTGCTTAGAGGATGAGAGGGCTCATTTTTTGATCAAAGATGAAACAAACAGTATTTCTTGTTGTGTGCAGCTTCAGAGCTCAACTTCCTGGCTTCCTGGCAGGTGTCAGGTTGTCGACCTTTATTTGTAAGATCTTGAATCCCTGTAGTGCACTTAGAAATGATATTCATGTCATGCTTTTCCTGTGTACAACTGGAAAGTTTTCCTGGGTCGAAAATGGTCATATCCCTCCTATTCCCTCCCCATGTCTGCGTCTTCATGTACAAGATGGATTAACGTTTCTCCACGCTATGGTCTTTTCCAGATATTTCGGTGAGCCTCTTAGCAGTCGTTGTCAGCTTCTGTGGCCTGGCCCTGTTAGTTGTCTCACTGTTTGTCTTCTGGAAGTTGTGCTGGCCATGCTGGAAGAGCAAACCGGTGACTCCCGACATCAACGCCCCCCCACAGAGCATTTCAAATGCCCCTACTGAAGTGTTTGAGGCCGAAGAGAAAAAAGAGGTTAAAGAAAACGGAAAGCCGGCACTCAAAGCTATGGAGCCTGCAATAAAAATTAGCCACACTTCCCCTGATATCCCAGCAGAGGTCCAAACTGCTTTAAAAGAACATTTAATTAAGCATGCACGAGTGCAGAGACAAACTACTGAGCCTACGTCATCATCACGGTAAGGAAAGGTCCAATATGTAAAACTTGGGCTCATGTGTGTGCGCTTGTGTGTATGTGTGCTGTGTGATTTCAGAAGAAGGGAGAAAAGAGAAAGAGAAAGAGGAAAGATGGGAAAAACATAGGATACACATAATTCAATAAATAGGGAAAGGGTAGGATAGAGTAAGTAGGGGCTGAGGGAGAAACTGAAGACAAAGAAGTTAATAAGGAGCAGTTCCATGAACGGGACTTGGTAGATTTGAGGTCTCAGCAAGATCAAGGCACACAGATGATTACTTAACTCTTTCCTTTGAATATCATTGGTTGATAGCTGCTGCTTTTAGTCTTCCAATTTTTACAATCAATCAACAAATAGGCATTTGAAATAATATTATGGAAGCAAAAATAAATCAGGAATCATCTATCAGTTCATGCAATTATTATTATTAATTATTGGTACTGGGGATTAAACTCAGGGGAGTTCTACCTCTGAGCTACACCCTAGCCTTTAAACAGGGTCTTGCTAAGTTGCTGAGGGCCTTGCTACATTGCTGAGGCTGGCCTCAAACCTGCGATACTCCCCTCAGCCTCCTAAGTACTGAGATCACAGGGGTGTGCTACCAGGCCTGGCTCACTTAGCAATTCACAATCACAACTAAAAAAGAGACTAATCTTTAGTTAGTCGCGTCTTTGTTTGCTGACATGACATACTTTTGTGGGTTTAGAAATCTATCAAATTGAAAAACTGGGTCATGTTTGCTACTAGGATTGAAAGACTACTCAACATATCTTTTGTGTAAATAAAATAGGGTTGAATTTATAAATAAATCCACATCTTTCTGAAATACATTGCAGAAGGATAAGTAAGAATAATTGTTACCTTTGAGGTAAGGAACTTTGGGATAATGAAAATAGGTGAGGGTGTCTTTTCTGTGTTGCAATTTTCTGTGCTATAAAAATTTTATAATCAAGGCATACCTCATATTTAGTAATTATTTTGAGACTTTTCTGAATGGTGGCATAAAGGGTCATTTCAAATTTTCCTTTTTATGATTTTTTATATAATCATTTTTTTTTGCGGTACCAGGGATTGAACCCAGAGGCATTTTACCTCCAAGCTACACCCCTGGCCCTATTTTTTATACTTTATTTTGAAACCAGGTCTCACTAAGTTGCGGAGGTCTCACTAAGTAGCTGAGGCTGGCCGCAAACCCGGATCCTCCGGTCTCCGCCTCCCAAGTACTGGGATTACAAGCGTGCACCACCACGCCTGGCAATATAATCAATTTTATATGATTTTTATATAATCAATTTTTATATCAATTTTGTATGACTTTTTATATAATCCAGTAAATGTTAACTTTAATTGTGAATACTGAACTATAAAATAGTTATCCAATATACTACTTTTCTCACATGCAGAATAAAAATGTTGAATTCAACCGCAAAACATTTTTAAAATTCAGTAGTTCTCCTTATCCATAGGGAAACAGTCCCAAGGCCTCCAGTAGATGCCTGAAAGTACCTAGCTTTATAAACACTATGTTTTTTCCTATGCATACATACCTATGATAAAGTTTAATTCATCAGTTAAGCACAATAAGAGATTAATGACAATAGCTGATAATAAAATAAAATGAGCTGGGTGCAGTGGTGCACTTCTGTAATCTGAGTACTTGGAAGGCTGAGGCAAGAGGATGGCAAGTTCAAGGCCAGCCTCAACAACTTAGCCAGATGCTGTTTCAAAATAAAAAATAAAAATAAAAAGGACTGGGGGTGTAGCTTGGAGATAGAATGCCCCTGGTCTTAATCCTCAGTACCAAAATAAAATGATGATAACCGTATACATAATTAAAGTTATATGAATGTGGTCTCTCTTAAAATACCTTACTGTACTGTACTCGCCCTTCTTGTGATGGTGTGATACAATACAGTGAGGTGAAGGGTGCAGGCACTGTGAGGTGGTGTTAGACTACTACGTGAGGGGTACTTGGACACAAGCACTCAGTACTGAGATGGAGTCTGATAACCAAGAGGGCTACCAAGTGGCTAAGAGGCAGGTGGTGTATACTGCGCATCTTCGCTGGACAAGACGACGATTTACACCCTGATGGAGCAGAATGGTGCAAGATTTCCTCATACTACTCACAACAATGCACTCATGAATGGTTTATTTCTGGAATTTTCCATTCAGTATTTTCAGGCCTCAGTTGATCACTAAGTGAAACCAAGGATAAAAGGGGAACTACTAGACTATATATCAGCTTAACATTAAGAATTATTCAGCTCTTTTTGTTGATAAGTACTCCAATGATAAAGACAAATTGAGGTAATCTATGTTTTTTAGAAATTTCAGACAAACAAAATTCTAATTCCAAAATATTATCTGCTGAGTAGAAATAGACCATGTATCTGATTACTCCTAGCTAGAGGAGAAGGAAAGAATAAACACTAAAAACACTGTGTGAAGACAGTTTGGGGTATAGAATTGGCTACTGGGAATAATGTATGCTAGCAACGAAGATGCATCATTTTTCCCTGAATTTCCTAATAATTATGTGAAATTGAATACATTGGAAGAACTTTTTCCCTCAATCTTAAAAAAAAACATAAACCAGGCATGGTGGCACACACCTGTAATCCCAGTACTTAGGAGGCTGAGACAGGAGGATTGCAGGTTCACAGCCAGCCTCAGCAACTTAGTGAGGCTTTCTACAACTTAGTGAGATCCTGTTTCAAAATAAAAAAAATAAAAATAAAATAGAGCTGAGGGTGTAGCCCAGAGGTTCCATCCCCAGTACTATAAAACAAAACAGAAGAAAACAAACAAAATTAGATTATATATATCTGATATATATATATATATATATATATATTTTTTTTTTTGCAATACCGGAGATTGAACCCAGAGGCATTCTACTTCCAAGCTACACCCCCCGGCCCTATTTTTTATCCTTTATTTTGAAACCAGGTCTCACGAAGTTGCAGAAGCCTCACTAATTAGCTGAGGCTGGCCACGAATCCGTATCCTCCAGTCTCAGCCTCCCAAGTACTGGGATTACAAGCATGCGCCACTGCACCTGGCTATATCTGATATTTTCTAAGAAAAAAAGTATAATACAAATTCATAGTTTTGCTAGAACTTCAATATTCATCTAACTCTTTGAATCTCTTGTTACTTTGGGTGGCTGGAGAAGGAAGAAGAAAAAATTATTTTGAGCCCTTGCAACTGAGCCAAGGCATCCTCCCTGCTAATCCTTTACCAGCTTGCATGATGTGTTATTAATTATCCCCATTAATTGTGAATTAACTGAAGCCAGACAGACTTAAAAACTTGCCCGAAGTCATGCATCTGGCAAAAGTCAGAATTCAAATTTTTCCATATTGATGGAACATATTTTAAGTTTTAAAGCCAAGGAGATGTAGTGTTTCTGCAACGAAGGTGTAGGTTGCAAAGTCCGCTGAGGACAAGTGGTTTGGAGGTTGGAGAATAGGGGCATCTCCTGCTCCTTCTACTCAATGGGAAATCTGGAATTGTGTATGGTTATCGGGAATGACTAGAGTCATGACTCTAAATCTGTTTGGCCTTGGAATGAATTCCTGGTAGAAAACTTGATCATTCCTGCTTCTCAAAAACCCTCATCTACATTAATTACTGCATCATACTAGAAATCATATTCTCCTTGATATGGAGAGGAAGAGGAAATTACAGAGTTCATTATACAGTCCACTTGGACATAGAGATGAAGAGTACATTATTATAAATCAGATTATTTGGTTCACATACCAACTTTTCCTTGAGATGTGGCAAAAATCAAACCCATGCACATGCGCGCGCGCGCGCACACACACACACACACACACACACACACACACACACACCAAAAAAATAATAAACAAGTCTAACTTTAGTTTCCTTGCCTTAAGACTCTTTTATTTGGTTCAGACAATAGATGACGACATCACATGCTTCCAAGTTTTCTTTGTCTTGATACTGAAATAGAATTCTGATAGTTCCTAAAGTTAGCAGTATTGATAGAAACAACCACAGTTCCCAATTCTCATCTCCCGTTTCCAATACCTGAACATCTGACCCCATCAGCCTGCCAGGCAGCCAAATGTCCCAGTTGGCATTTGTATATTTCGTCATTACTTGCTTCTAATGTTCACCTTGATTTATTGCCCATTCATCCAATAACTTCACTCAACATATATTTATTTCTGGGTATAGTCAGTGTATTCTGCACATTCTCTCCACTGTGAAAACTCTAAGGAGCTGTAATTTACAGCTTAATATGGAGCTAAGACACAAGATACCAACTTCAATATAAGGAATTGTGAGAATCAACTGAGTGGTGGTGAATGTGAAATTCAACGTAGAGGAATTATTTCCAGCTGAGTCATGGAGAAGCTCCATTAAGCTGAGATGAAAGGAAACTAGAAATTCACATACTACACATGACAATCGGAAGAGGATCTGCATCCCTGATGGAAACATTTTATGTGAAAAGTCATAGGACAGCAAGTCTTGCTAAGGAAACGGGGTAGCTACCTTGATCAGAAAACAGAACTGAGGGGGAAATAATGGAAGACAAAGTCAGCCAGTTTAAAGTATAAGGAAACCTAAAACCATGGCTAACATGTTCAAAGACTATCCTGTTAAAAATATTTGCAGTACAAGAGTCACTTGGATAAGAGTTATGTTTTATTTATTTTTTAGAGTAGAAAACGAGTTTAATTGTGTGATTGGCCAGTTTATAGAACTCAATAGTTTTATCAAATTGTTTTTACAGTATATCACTAGTTTGATCAATTGACATTCACATTTTAGATATTGGATACTGGTATGTCCTGTCTTTGATTATTTCTTTCAGATTTCTTATAATTACTAGGAAAAACCTGTAAGAAAATTCTAAAAATATTTCTCCAAAAGGCTTTAAAATTTTTATTTTAGGCTATTCTTTCAGACAACACAAAGTATGTCATGATTCACAAACTTCCATCATCCCTGCTGGATAGTACAGGACAATTCCTAATGATAGAACCAACCTTTCTTATTTGTATTATTGTAAATAAGTTCCATGATAATAACCATCACTATCTGAGAATATGTTAAAAACATTTAACCTAGGCTCACATTTGTGTAAATACTGCCTAAAATGGCCTTTTATCAACTTATTTAATTTAGCAATTACCTAAATCATGAAAAATATCTCCAAAACCAATCATAATTTGGCAAGTTTGGAGGACAGAAAGTAGGGGAAGACATCATGTATTTTGAAGCTAATATAGTAGTTCAGGCACAATGAAAATCAGGAAAGAGTAAAGAGAAATCTGAGAATTTATAAAGGAAGAATCTAAGTTCCCTTATTTTAAAAAATTGTCACTTCTGCTGGGCGTGGTGGTGTACACTTGTAATCCCAGTACTTTGGGAGGCAGAGACCGGAGAATCCGGGTTCGCGGCCAGCCTCAGCTCTCTCTCTCTCCCTGTCTCTCTCTCTCTCTCTACCTAGTGAGGCCCTCCACAACTTCGTGAGACCCGGTTTCAAAATAAAGTATAAAAAATAGGGCCGGGGGTACCGCAAAAAAAAAATTGTCACTTCATTCAGTAATTGGTGTTTACATTTCATTTCTAGTCTAGGCTTTTAGAAGCCTAACATTGAAGGCTGTCATAATCTATACCAAGGTGCTATTATATTTTGGTTCCATATGCCCCACACATACAGTTATATGCTGTTTTCTAAGGCAGAGAATCTGCTGAATTTGCATCTATATTGCTTTTTGATGCCTAGACAAAGAATGATAGAAACTTAGGATATACTTGTTAAATTAGAAAAAATAATAAATGAATTCAAAACCTTATCTTGCCTATCCAAATGGATCTTTTATGGTTGCCTATAATAAGGGTAGCTGGCCTTTTTATTAGCCTCCTGAATATCCTCCTTTTTCCTCTGTTTTTGCTCATGTTGTTTTCTGTGTCTAAATGATGACCTCTTATCTACAAAATCTTTATAGAAAATGCACCTGACAGTCTATAAGCTATTATCCTTTATTATTTAAATCTGTAGTTACAATCTAGCAGTTAACAGTTTAGCGTCTTACAATTGAGCTTCAACTGTTCCAACAATCTCGATCCTAAATTCTCAGAGAACAAGAGTGTGTAACCTACTTTCATGCCCTCCTAATTCCAGCACTGTGTAGGTGTGTAATGAGCATGAAGTGAATGCTTTTGATTGATTGATCTTCCCTGCACTTCATTTTGCTGTTTTAAAGGCATCATCAGGTGGTGAGCTAACACCGTGCTCATCCGAGAAGGAGGTTAATGATGGTATACTCACAGGGATGAGCATGAGAACCAATTTTCTTTGCATTCATTTATGGTGTAAAGATGAAGAGAATCGTCCGTGGCAAAATAATTTGCTGAGGATGAGGAATTATACAGGCTTGTCACTGTGAGAGAGGATTCGAAGTACCTACTGAAAATAACTAGGAAGTATAATGGGAGACCCAATTGAACATGAATAAAAACAGGAAAATGGACATGGAAAAAGATCACTGATTCAGAGGTTATGATGGACTTACAATTAGCTTTGGTTGATGAGAAAATTGTTCTTAAAATGATCACACAAAATGCAAGAATACACAATGTACCTTGTTATAAGGAAAATTAAGAATTATGCATAAATAAATAAATAAATGGTTTACTGTAAAAGGTTTTTTTTTTAAAAAAATGTTGTTTTTCTCAAAAGATAGTAAAAATAGAAATTACTCATTCCAGGTCACTGTAGGGAATGGAAAATAAGATGATACACAAAGGGAGAGTTTAAAGTTATGTAGTGAACTAGGATATGAAGAAGCAATGCTTGCCTGGAATGATGGAAGGACCTGAGTTCTATCTCCTTGAAATAAAAGTTCCTAAAACACGCTTTATAGCATAGGTTTCCCTTTCCAGAAAGAAAAAGAAAAGAATACTCAGTGCCCACCCCACCCCCAAATTGCACCCAAGGCTACCACCATCCTTCTGGATCATTTCAGTCCCCCCCACACCAGGTAGTACGGACCACTTTGGGAATTTATGCTTTACAGTAACTTGAGGCGGTTAAAACAATCTCCCTTATGAAAATGTGTATTTGGTGTTTACACTTGCTTTTTTTTTTTCTAAAATGGGCTAGCTCTTTGAACCAGACACTAAACCTTACAAAATAGATTCTAACCTGAAGAGTTTTTTTCTGGCATTAATTAATATTATTTTTCTATGCAAGCACTAATTATAAATTTGTCAGGTACTTCTTTATAATACACATAGTTCTTGGGAAGTTTGATATTATTAGTCACAGGAATCTTATGGAAGACCATATTTTCATGCCCTCTAATAGACATTCTCTTAGTCCCAGCATATGTTTATGATGAAATGCATAAAAAGATGAACCCTTAGTCTCTGCCATTCTAAAGACCAAAGTCTAGTAGAAGGATTGGAGGATGGAAGACAGATGTGAAAACAGGTAATTTCAGCACCTTAGTTGCAATATGTTTGAGGATTTGTGGAGGCACGGAAGGGTCACAGAGGGTGGGAGGTGAGCTCAGCTGAAGGGATATGACTGTTTTTCTTCAAAATTTGACTGAGCTCACAAGGAGGTCGGCTCATGATAACCAGAAATGTCTTCTTAAGTAATGAAGGTCTAAAATGGCGCACTGAGTATAGAAATTTAGAGCTGAAATGCATACTTAGGGTCAGGGATCTAGTAATACTGTAAGATAATATAAAACAGGTTGTTGGACTTACTATTTTGACCCATTGGATCTTTTTTAAATATTTAGGGCTTCATTCTGTGTTGACTTCTCATTTTGGAATTGAGGTGGGCACAAGAATAGAAGCAGAAACACCACTAAGGAGGAGATGATGGTTCACACCTGGGAAGTGGTGGTTAGTGGTGGTGAGAACCGGCTGGATTCCGGATAGATTTTGAAAGTAGAACAAATGGAATATCTTTACAGATCGGCTAGGGCATATGAATAAAAGGAAGAATTAAAGATGGCACTGAGATTTTGCCTGAACATCTGGAACACTTTTCACTGAGATGAGCCAGACTGAATATAGCGAGTATGAGAGGCAAAGACAGATGATCTGCACCCGTTGAGTTTGAGGATTTTGTTAGAAATCTAAGGAAAGAAGCCGATGAGGCAACTGGATTAAGACTCTGGAATTCTGGAGAGAAACTGAGATATATGTGTAAGTTTAGTGTCCTCAACATATTGATGGTGTTGAAAGCCAGGAGATGATATCATCAGAGTGGTGAACGTAAACGGGAAAAAGAAGATCAGAGACAAATCCTTGGGGTACCCCAATAATAAGTCAGCAAGGGCAGCAAAATGGACTGAGAAGTAGACTAGTACGGTAGGAAGAAGGCAAAGATGATATAAGTTGGAAGCCAGGTGAAGATAGTATGTTAACAACCAGGAATGATTGACTGTCCCCTGACTTTGATAAGGCCTGGTGGGATGAGGATTGTGAATTGACCTGTGAATTTAGCAGTGTTGGGGGGACATTGTAGATATTTTCAGAAGCAGTTGTGGTGGAGTAGGCCATGTGAAAAGCTAATTAAAGTAGGTTTAAATAGAGTGGGAAGAGTTAAGTTGGACAGTGAATTTTCTATCCTCCACTTTTGCAAGGAGTTCTGCTGCAAATGTGTTAAATATAAAACAGAGCAGTGTGGAGAGATGGCATAGAAGAACAGGAAGTTCTTTTAAGACTCTCTTATACCTCAACTCAGACAGCCCTGCCAACTCGCCAGAGCCTCCAGCCCATCGACTCCGTCACCATGGCATAGTCTCCAATTAATTAGTATTATTTTTCCCTCTGCTTAGTTTCAGTTTCATGGTCAGTCATTAGGCCATTCCCTTGCAAGCACCCCCCCCCAATTCCCACATTGCACTCTGTTCTCTTATTTGAATGGCAAAACTACAGCCCTGAAGCCGGGCAGGGTCATGCATGCCTGAATCCCAGTACTTGGGAGGCTGAGACAGGAGGATCACAGGTTCAAGGCCAGCCTCAACAAGTTAGCGAGGCCCTCTGCAACTTAGTGAGACCCTGTTTCAAAATGAAAAATAAAATAGGGCTGGGGAATGCCCCTGGGTTTAAACCCTAGTACCACACTCACACAAAGAAGCAAAAACTACAACCCTGGATTAATTGAACCGTGCCATCCTGCACATGTGCAAGTGAATATGATTGGGACAAAACATAGCCACTGATCCACTTCAAATCTATGACCACATTCCTCATGTAGATACATTGCCTCTCAATTTTCTAGATGCCAAAGACTATTTTATACCTTCTCATCTTTCTTCAAGTTTCTCTTACCTCTATCCTCATCCTCAGTTTCAATTAGTGACTTCATTTCCGATTTCACTAAGGAAATTGGAGAGAAAAAAGCAGAAACCCCCAGCCTCCATCACACCCTCACAGCTCTTACCAGCGTCTGTGTACATATATTTGCCTTCCTGATGGATATTATGTTAACGACACCGGCTTTGATCTAAAGCCAAAGCCAATACTTGTATAATCTAGATCTTATTTTTCCTCATGTCACCTTTAAGAATGCTCTTCTCTGATTCCTTCATTTTTAACTCTATTTGATTAGCGCCATCAGCATAAGAACAGACTGTTATTTCTTCTGTCTTAAAAGAATTTTGGAAGGGAGGAGCTTGCAGCTACTGATGGTGACACAGTCTGATTGTGTACATGATAGGGTCGAAGAAAAGTGGAGAACGTCATTGGAGGAGAGGAATTCATTGAACTTAGTGGCCGAGCATTGGGAGAAACATGCATATGGATAGGAATTAGAACAGAAACACTGTAAAAAAAAAAGTGTTAGTGAACCATGAGACCCAAGTGGTGACTTTAAAGGGAGTGACTCGGCTATCTGTAGATGACTAACAATGAGTGATAATAATGAGGGAGTGATGTGTTGACTAGCTTCAGGTGAGAGTGAGGATTTAAGGGAGAAGGGTGTGAACGTGGTAATGGGCAACAAGTGGAATGGACAGCTACTCCAGCCCCAGGCCCAGTGGAGTCCATGGGCCACTAAAGGAGAGGACAGCGGAGGACATGGTGTCACTCGCGAAGAGCAATAGGTGAAAGGAGCATTCAGAGAGGAGATTAACAATATAGAGGCAGCGGGCAACTAATTATATTTTTAAAATTCATTGTGGCATTTTAGCAACTTAATCTGCCTTCATATATATATGAAGGCAAGCCGGGCGTGGTGGCGCACACTTGTAATCCCAGTACTTTGGGAGGCGGAGACCAGAGGATCCGGGTTCGCGGCCAGCCTCAGCTCTCTCCCTGTTTCTCTCTCTCCCTGTCTCTCTCTCTCTCTCTCTCTCTCTACCTAGTGAGGCCCTCCGCAACTTCGTGAGACCCGGTTTCAAAAGAAAGCATAAAAAAATAGGGCCGGGGGTGTAGCGCGGAGGTAGAACGTCCCTGTGTTCAA
>PVJS01058952.1:0-11640 GCA_004027185.1 Glis glis | reverse complement strand
TGAGTACGGAAGGAGGTAACTACCAATCACAGCCCTTCC
Source organism: Glis glis (assembly GCA_004027185.1). Classification (NCBI taxonomy): domain Eukaryota; kingdom Metazoa; phylum Chordata; class Mammalia; order Rodentia; family Gliridae; genus Glis; species Glis glis. Next base: position 11,601 of record PVJS01058952.1, on the reverse strand, counting down.
GAGGCCACTACCTGCGGAACCTCCCCCTGAGGAATTCGCCAGCGCCATCTTTGCCATTAATATGCTGAATTACTGCCACGTGGGAGAGGCCCGGTACTACAGAGCAGGCTTCTGCCAGTCCACCAGGCCCTTTCATGGCACTGGGTAGAGGGCCCAGCATCGGTTTTGTAAAAAAAGCTTGGAAAGATGGAAGATTTACTAGTGCTGTCCTCTTCTTCCAGCCAGTGCCTGCAGATTGTTCATTCACATTTTATCCAGAGTTTACAGTTTGTAATCTATAGAATGTTTGGTCTGAAAGCCGGGCATGGTGGCTCACGCCTGCAATCCCAGTACTTGGGAGGCTGAGACAAGAGGATCGCAGGTTAGAGGACAGCCTCAGCAAGTAGTGAGACTCTTATCACCTAATAAGACCCTGTTTCAAAATAAAAATAAAATAGGGCTGGGTGTGGCTCAGAGGTAGAATTCCTCTGGGTTCAATCCCCAGCACCACAAAAAAAAAAAAAAAGAATGTTTGGTCTGATACAAACTGCCTTATTATTATAGAAGCATTGACTGTCTATGGTATCATTTTCCATAAAATATTTTCCATTTTTAGGGCATCAATTATGCCTCCTTTCATAGTGTCTGGGTTTCCAGACTTCGATAGGGGCATTCTTTTGATCCTTTGTGCCTGCTCTCTCTCTCTCTCTTTTTATTTTTGCAAGATTTCTTATTGTTTAATTTTTTTACATTTACTGCTAGAATTTATTTTTGCATCCAGGATAAGATAGAGGTCCAATTTAATTTTCTTTAGGATAGCCAGTTTTGCCAGCACTATTTATTAAACACTCCATCTTTTCCCACTGAATTGAAGTCGACTCTGTCTTACGTTAATCTCCCATATATCCTGGGATCTCATTCTGGATTCTCTATTTGGTCCAGGGTACAATTTGCAAATTGCTATGCCGATACCATAATGACTTGATTACTGTGGCTTCATTGTTTGTATGGCCACATTCTAATTTCTGATAAGCCACTGGTATACTGTCATTTCCACCCATATATCACTGGTCAAAGCAAGTCACGTGGCCACGCTGAATCAGAGGGTGGGAAAATACATTCCACCCACGTGGCACGGGTGTGGTTATGGGGAGGGATGAGGAATTGGGACCAGTGTTGCAATCTCCCCCAAGAAAATAGTGCATTCACAGGACTTGAAAAATCACACGCAAGCCGGGTGTGGTGGTGCACGCTTGTAATCCCAGTACTTGGGAAACTGAGACGGGGGGATCACAGGTTTACGGCCAGCCTCAGCTACTTAGTGAGGCCCTCTGCAACTTAGTGAGACCCTGTTTCAAAATAAAGAATAAAAAATAGGGCTGGGGGTGTAGCTCGGAGGTAGAACGCCCCTGGGTTCAATTCCCAGTACTTAAAAAAAAAAAATAGGCAAAGGAATAGAGTTTTCTAAAATGCAAATTCAAGCCAATAAAAGTTGACATTCTAATGATCCCCTCCTCCGTCTTCCCCACAGAGGAGCATTGTATATATGCTCTTGTATGTTTTGCTGTTTCACATAACAATAGCTCTTGGAGATTGTTCTGTTTAGGATACAGAGCATTCATTGTCCTTCCCCCCCCAATACGTATGTAATATTCTATTGGACAGATGGTGTTGTACGATACCATAGTAATTTATTGATCCAGTCCCCTGTGGGTAAATATCTATTTCATTTTCATTCCTTCACAATGATTAAGCACTGCCGTATTGAGTAAACTTGCACAGATACAGATCTAAAGAATAAATTCCCAGAAGTGAAATTGTTGATCTAAGGATATGTACGTATGTGACGTGTGTGTGTGGTACTGGGGATTGAACCCAGAGGCATTCTACCTCTGAACTATACTCCAGCCCTATTTTTTTGTTTTTTTGAAACAGGGTCTCACTAAGTTGCAGAGGGCCTTGCTAAGTTGCTGAGGCTGGCTGTGAACCTGCGATCCTCGTCTCTGCCCCCCAAGTACTAAGATTACACGCGTGGGCCACCACGCCCGGCTTGCATATGTGATTTTGATAATGTTGCTCAGTTGTTCTCTATATGGTTGTACCAGTTCATGTTCCCCACAGCTGTGTCTATGAATCCCTGTTTTCCAAATAGCTTGACTGACAGAGTGGTTTTCAAATTTAGGATTCTTGCCAGTCGCATAGGTGAGAAACAGGTGCATTTCTGAATTCTGAGTGACTTTTGAATTCCTTTTCATATGCTTGGGAGCTATTTTATTTCCTTTTCGATGAACTCTATCTTTGCCATTTTTTCCCTCAGTGCTGGGGATGGAATCCAAGGAGTTGTTACATACTAGATAAGCCCTCTGCCACTGAGCTACATCCCTCATCTTGGCCTATTTTCAAATTGGATGGTTGGCTGAATATTTGTGGGGTTTTTTCTTTTTATTATTTCTAGGAGATTTTTATATATTTGATATGCATTGAAAGTATTTGGAGCTTGTCATTTGTCTCTGGCTTTGTCTGTTGTGTGCTTTCCTATGCATAAGCTACTTGATGTCTACGTAGTCAAGTTTATCAGTCAGTCATAGTTAGATTGGCCCTCTGCCCTTTAGTGCTTACAAAGCTCCTAGCCTATGTTTTCTTCTAGTATTTTTATGTTCTTCTTTTCTTCTTCTCTCTTTTTGCCTCTCCTCTCTTCCTCTCTCCTGTCTCCTCTCTTCTCTCTCTGTCTCTCTCCTCTCTCACTAAACATGCATTGGATTTATATTTTGGCCAAATGTTGAAGAGTTGAGTGTTAAAATCAAATGAGGTAGAGGTCCAAATGTCATTACAGGATGAATAAACTTCTAAGAATACCAGAGTTTTGTTTAAAAGAAAAAAACTTGTAACATATTATGGTCTCATTTTAAAAGTTTACCAATTCATATTTGGGGAATTTGCCAGTCTTTTTCCAGAACAGCATTTCTCCATACCGTGTCGCCTCTCTGTACTCACACTGTACACCTATAAAACTCCATGACTCACTTTCCACTGAGGGGGACCTTGTGCAAGGGTGACCTTGAAAGCCTCAGGGCCTCATGGAAGAAACTAAATTTAAATAGTTTCCTTAAAGGATTATTTTGTTTCATGTATGAGTGTTAAGATATAAAAAAGTTCTACCGAGATTAAAATGGACTTAATTTAGTTTTCTCATTCATGTGCTTTTATCTAACAAGTCTCTCTCTCTCTCTCTCTCTCTCTCTCTCTCTCTCTGTCTCGGGGTGGGGGTGTACTGGGGATTGAACGCAGGGGCCTTTTACATCTGAGCTACACCCCCAGCCCTATTTTATTTTTTATTTGGAAACACAGTCTAAGTTGCTAAGGCTGGCCTCGAACCTGCGATCCTCCTGTTTCACTAACAAATGTACCTCTTAATATTCAGATTTACTGAAAATCTGTTTCTCTATTTAACTGTCTTCAACTTCTCAACTGTACTTGAGATCTACAGCGTTCAGTCATTAATTATTGCAGTGTTTTACTCTTACCATAATAAACATGCTTTTTACATCAGTCAACAGGATTTCAACATATAGAGCACATAAAACAATTTTTAACTCAGGTTACAACCAGGATGCTGGCCTTTGTTTTGAAAGCAAATATTGAGGTGGTAGCAATAAATCTGACTGACACGGCTTGCCAATGTTATTCATGCCATTCTGCTGATCACGCGCGACCACGAGACTGTGCACACAGGAGCAGGAGTGGCAGGAACGTCGCTCAAGTTGGCCTTCCATTTTCTGGCACTCCGGAAGCCAACTGGTACATTGCGCACCAATACTGAGTGTTTACGTTTCTGACACAGTTGTTTATCTTGGGGTGCAATGAGGGATTTTATTCTCACATTATTTTTTCCATGTGACTACCCCTTGGTCCCCAAACCTAGAATTGAACTTCCCATCTTCCCAGCAGTGATTTGTGTTGCCACCTTTACCAGAAGCTAAAGTATCATATGTGTTTGCATCTATCGCTGGACCTATGGTTCCCCCCTGATCTTCCTTCTTTCTACCCAGTATGAAACTGGTTTTGTGTGTGTGTGTGTGTGTGTGTGTGTGTGTGTTTCTGAGGATTGAACTCAAGGGCATTCTACCTCTGCACTACACCCCCAGCTCTATTTTAGTTTTTATTTTATTTATTTATTTATTTTGGTGGCACTGGGGCTCGAACCCAGGGGCATTCTACCTCCGAGCTACCCCTCCAGCCCTATTTTTTGTTCTTTATTTTGAAACAGGGTCTCACTAAGTTGCGGAGGGCCTCACTAAGTAGCTGAGGCTGGCCGTGAACCCGGATCCTCCGGTCTCAGCCTCCCAAGTACTGGGATTACAAGCGTGCGCCACCATGCCCGGCTTAGTTTTTATTTTTAAACAGGGTCTCACCAAAGTTGCTAAGGACCTCACTAAGTTGCTGAGACTGGTCTTGAACCTACATTCCTCCTGTCTCAGCCTCTCAAGTACTGGGATTACAGGCGTGCGCCACCATGCCCGGCTTATTGTCCATTCTCGAGGCTCTAGAATCGTGCGTGCCTTCTACCTGCTAGAGCTAGCGTTCCGAGGTCATCTTTTCCAGAGCTCCCCAGACCATTCTTCTTTTTGTATCACGCGATCTTTCAAGTCAGCCCCCCATGCCTCTTTCCTCTGTTAACACCAGTATTTTTGTTAAGATGGTGACAGATTTATCATTCACTTTTGGAGAACTGATTTCTTTATGCTGCTGGGTCTTCCCTCCCTACGCAGGGCATGTCTGCATTTCCACAAGCATTTCCTGCCCCTCGCATATTCATTGTTACATGAATCCCTAGATATTTTGTCTTTTCATTGTTGTTTGACGTGACAACCCGAGGGTTGTTTTAACTGATTCTAGTATTGTACTCTTCTGTATTATCGCTTTGCTGTTTTTAGTCAGGCATTTTTTTTTGTGTGTGTGTGGTACTGGGGATTGAACCCAGGGGCGTTCTACCTCCGCGCTACACCCCGGCCCTATTTTTTATACTTTATTTTGAAACCGGGTCTCACGAAGTTGCGGAGGGCCTCACTAAGTAGAGAGAGAGAGAGAGAGACAGGGAGAGAGAGAGCGAGAGCGCTGAGGCTGCCCGCGAACCCGGATCCTCCGGTCTCCACCTCCCAAAGTATTGGGATTACAAGCGTGCGCCACCACGCCCAGCCTTAGTCAGGCATTTTTGGGTAACGTTATCCTATTTACTTCTTCCAGAGGCCCCTCGAGGGTAGGTACTTACATGACTCGCTGTGGGCATTGCAGGACATGTTGAGAGAATACCTGGAGCAGCTGGGTGTTAACCGATGGGTTCTCTTCCAAACATGTGCGTCCAACCACCACGGAGTACAGTTAGCGGGATGTTAAAGGCCTTCTGGAAATGAATACAGGATCCATAATAAAAAAAATCTCACCTGGGCGCAGTGGTGCATGCTTATAATCCCAGTACTTGGGAGGCTGAGACAGGAGGATCACAGGTTCAAGGGCAGTGTGTGCTAACTTAGTGAGACCCTGTTTCAAGATTAAAAAGGGCTGGGGGTGTAGCTCCTGAGTCAATCCCTAGTACCACAATGAATGAATGAATGAGTGAATGAATGAATGATAGTTGCCAGGTTGGGGGGTGTAGCTCACTGGTAGGGAGGATCACAGGTTCCAGGCCACTGGTAGGGAGGATCACAGATTTGAGGCCAGTGTGTGGTAACTTAGCAAGACCCTGTTTCAAAATAAAAAGGGCTGGTGGTGTAGCTCAGAGTTGGACCACCCCTGGGTTCAATCCCTAGGACCACAATAAATAAACAAATAAATTAATTAAAAATTCTCAGAGCTGGGTGTGGTGGCGCACGCTTGTCATCCCAGTACTTGGGAGGCTGAGACTGGAGGATCGCAGGTTCGCGGCCAGTCTCAGCTACTTAGTGAGGCCCTCCGCAACTTAGCGAGACCCTGTTTCAAAATAAAGAACAAAAAATAGGGCTGCGGGATGTAGCTCAGAGGTAGAATGCCCCTGGGTTCAATTCCTAGTTCCGCAAAAAAAAAAAAATTCTCAGGCCAGGGATGTAACTCACTGGTAGAATGCTGGCGTAGCCTGCACAAGGCCCTGGGTTCAATCCTCAGCATTCCAAAAAAAAAAAAAATTAAGACTATTGTGAGCACTTAGCGCTTAGGTATGAAACATCTGTTGTGTACTTTTTGTATTGCTTTTCCCCCCATGTGCCCCAGCCCTTGTGCGGAGGTGCATTACTACCCCTGCTTTCCGTGTGAGGAGCCGAGGCACAGAGAGAGGCTGGGTCAGCGTTCAGCAGATGTGTCTGTCACAACACTTCTCGGTGCCTTCACCCCGGTGTTCCCAAGAAGCGGTTGTTGGCAGGGGCGAGGCCTGCAGAACTTTCTAAACTGTAAAGCAATCGAGAGGCGGAAGCCGGTCTCTTCTTCCTGTTCCAGTGCGAGGTGCTGAATCGTGTGTGTGTTTCATCAGCCTGTTCTGAATGCTAGTTTGCTTGGTGAGCTTGCAAGAGAAGATGGAGTGGGCTGCTCGCAAACAACTGGACGGGTCAGGTGGTCCCGAGGAGGGCCCGGCTCGTTGCTGAGTGCTGCATGCACGTTATCTTACTTAACCCAGTGAACCCTGGGGACAGTCTGGTGCACCTCGTGAGCCCCGGTCTGCAGATGAATAACTTGGGTCCCTGAAGGCCGAGGGACTCGCTGAGGTCCATGGCGTCTGGGAAGAACACAGCTGGGACTTGCACCCAGGAATATCCGACACCTCCTGGGTCTGTAGGTTCTGCATGGACGCCGCCCTTTCCTCTGTGGGATAACTTTGCTTTTCTCTTACCCAGAGCCACGATCATGTCTCTGGAAGACTTCGAGCAGCGCCTGAATCAAGCCATTGAAAGAAACGCCTTTCTGGAAAGCGAACTTGACGAGAAGGAGAATCTTCTAGAATCTGTTCAGCGACTAAAGGATGAAGCCAGAGGTCAGGAGGCCGCGGCCTTGTTCTGTGCCTTTACCAGTGTGGTCCTCTCTCCCTGCCCAGCAGCACCCTGTCCCATGGCCTTGCCCAGCATTGCCCTTCCTGGAAGTCAGCACCCTCCAGGCAGAGGACGTGGCACCGCCCCGGGGAGGCCCCTGCCCAGGTCCCTGCCCAAACTCACAGTTGTCATCAGTATTTACAGAAGTCGCTTCGGGGTTCACAGATTAAGCCTTGGTTGAGGGCTTTGGCCTCTGGGCAGCAGAATTCATTCCCTTCCCGATCTGTAATTCACACACGCGCGCCAAGCCAGGTCCGTGCTCAGTGGGGGACAAGGGCTTGTGGAGAGGAAAGTCCTGTTGGTGGAATTGCTGGCCCGCCCGTTGTTTCTGTGACTTGGTGGCTGATACATTTGGCTCAGCGCTCAAACCTCGTCTCCATTTGCTTGCAGAGCTCAGGAGGTAGGGCTTTTGAATGACCTCCATCTTTATTAGTAGGCCTCCAAGTTAGGTGCATAGGAGAGAGCTTTTTAAAAGTCCTTGTTGATTGTTTATAACATTAACTGGATTTCTAAAGTGTGGCCAGTAGAAGGGGAATTTAGAAAAACTAAGTTTGAGCTGGGCATAGTGGCACACACTTGTAATCCCAGTACTTGGGAGGCTGAAACAGGAGAATCGCAGGTTGGAGGCCAGCCTCAGCGACTTAGTGAGGTCCTTAGCGACTTAGTAAGACCCCGTTTCAAAATAAAAAATAAAAAGGGCTGGGGGTTGTAGATCAGAGGTAAAATGCCTCTGGGTTCAATCCCCAGTACCCCCCCCAAAAGTACCAGTAGAGTGCTCAAAAAGTTTTAGATTTTGGAGCATTTTCAGATTTTACTGTTTAGCCAGTAAAATCTATGCGAAAATATTCTAAAATCTGAAGCACTTCTGGTCCGAAGCATTTCAGATAAGGGCTACTCAACCTGTAGGTATTCCTCAATGCCCTTCAGTAATAAAGTAGTTAAATAAAATTATAGAGATGTATTTTGTGGAGTGTTAGCCAATTGTTAAAAGGAACAAGGGACAGATAGGAATGTGATCACGGGAAAGACTGCTAACATTACCGTCGTTTCTGTTTATGCTCCATTAAAATTATTCACACTATGCTCAGTAGATACTCACACGCATGTAAACTGCAGGAACATGCAGAGGAGACCGAAAAGATCTGCCGTGTGCTACAGTGATCATTTATCATCCAGGAGGGGCGATGGGGGGAGCTCATTTAGGATTCTGTACACACTGCCATGTTGAATTTCTTTTTCTTTTTTTTTAACAATAAAAGCAGTAATGTGTCACTACCATGGTTTAAGAAACATTTTAAACCTTTTTGCTTTTTACCCGAAAGGAAAATCATGTTGTTTTGCAAACCTGCTAGGCAGGGCTGTTTGGTTTTGCTCCATGTAGGGTTTCCCCCTGGTCACTCTCTTGTCTGAGCAGCATCTACTTTTGTACCCCCTCCCCTCCCCGCCCCTATCCCGGAAGCAAGGACTCACGTTTCTGGACTCTTCTCCTGGTACAGACTTGCGACAGGAGCTGGCTGTGCAACAGAAACAGGAGAAGCCCAGGACGCCCATGCCCGGCTCCGTAGAAGCGGAGAGGACGGACACAGCCGTGCAGGCCACTGGCTCCGTGCCCTCGACGCCTGTGGCTCCCCGAGGACCCAGCTCTACTTTAAACACGCCGGGGACATTCAAACGTGGTAAGGCGGCGAGGAATTGGGGGGCCTTTTTTTCACAGAGCTTTCCCTGTGAGAGTCTGGGCTGGGTCCTGGGAGAGAGGACTTGGCCAGGCTGTACAGCAGGGAGCGATTTGGGATGCTCACCACGGCAGGGCACTGGGGTAAATGTGGAGTGTCTGGACGTGACACCAGAGGGAGCGGTGGAGGCTGTGGCAAAGACCAGAACCTTATCTAGAGGGGGCAGCTGCCACTCCGCTCCTGCCACAGAGAATGTGGGCTCCGCAAGGCAGATTTTTCCATTCTTTACCCGAAGCCAGAAATCTTTTTTGAGTATGAAATCTCCCTAACTTAAAATGTCAGTAGCCCAATAAAATCTGAAAAGCATCCTGGACTAAAAGCACTGTGGACCAGGTGTGGTTGCGCACACCTGTAATCCTAGCTACTTGGGAGGCTGAGATGGGAGGATCCCAGGTTCAGGGCTAGTTTGGGCAACATAGTGGGACCCATCTCAAAAAAAACAAAAAATAAAAAAGCATGTTGGTCTAGCAGTACATCCACCCAGAACTGAATTCAAAATAACCTGTGTGGTATGGTAAAAGCAGAGAAATTTGAATTATCCCGCCCTGCCCCATTGCTGGTTACTCAGCGATGAGGCTGTGATCTGGCCACTGGTAGCAAATCCTGGCTGACGGTCGAGCGCTCACTGCATGAAGGGCTCTGCATCTGTGACCTCTCTGGATGCTCACCAGGCCCGAGCTGCAAGCGTCGGCCCATCCCATGAGTGTGGAGACTGAGCCCGAGTTAAGGAGCTCGTCTAAAGTCACACCACAGCCAGGCGTGGTGGCGCACGCTTGTAATCCCGGTACTTGGGAGGCTGAGACAGGAGGATCGCAGGTTCGCGGCCAGCCTCAGCAGCTTGTGAGGCCTTCCGCAACTTAGTGAGACCAAGTTTCAAAATAAAGAAAATAGGGCTGGGGGTATAGCTCGGAGGCAAAATGCCCCTGGGTTCCATCCCCAGTACCGCAAAAAAAAAAAAAAAAAAAGCCACACCGCAAGTAACTGGCAGAGTTGGGATTCAGACCCAGGCGGGCTGGCTTCAGGGTTAACTCCACCATAAATAAGCCTTCGGCCTGTCTCCCGGGGATGAGGAGGGAGTGAGATTTCCAGGATCCCACACGAGAGACAGTCCCGTCTCCCATAGTTTACTCTGTGCATGACTCACCTGGGAAGGAATGGAAACCTCGTTCACATGCACCTTAGATTCAGGCGGCCGGGTGGGGCCTGACATTGTGCCTTCTTACATGGGCCCAGCAGCCGCTGGTCTCCAGCACCGTCTTGAGGAAGGGCTTATAGAGCAGAGCCCTTTGTACTGTGGCTTGCTCTCTCCCTGTGCCGTGCATTTACCCCTGATGCGCTTAATGTTAATCAACTATACGGGGTTCCTGGAATTTCTAGAGAATTTTGTTTTGGCTTTGTTTAAAAAGATTAACATGTAAGCCAGGCATGGTGGCGCATGCCTGTAATCCCAGTACTTGGGAGGCTGAGACAGGAGGATCACAGGTTTGAGGCCAGCCTCAGCAACGTAGTGAGACCTTGTTTCAGAATAAAAAGTAAAATAGAATTGGGAGTGTAGAATGCCCCTGGGTTAAAAAAAAATTAACACATAAAAATAAACGCTAGCCGGGCGTGGTGGCGCACGTTTGTAATCCCAGTACTTTGGGAGGCAGAGACCAGAGGATCCAGGTTCGTGTCCAGCCTCAGCTCTCTCTCTCTCTCTCTCTCTCTCTCTCTTTCTCTCCGTCTCTCTCTGTCTCTTTCTCCTTAGTGAGGCCCTCTGCAACTTCGTGAGACCCGGTTTCAAAATAAAGTATAAAAAATAGGGCCGGGGGCGTAGCGCGGAGGTAGAACACCCCTGCATTCAATCCCTGGTACCGCAAAAAAAAAAAAAAAATGCTGAATATAGTCCTCTCAAAGGATGGGAAGGTGGGTCATCCCCCGACTCTTGGTGTGTTATGCAGTTAACTTCCGAAGCCAGGCAGCGCCCAGAATCAGAGGGAAGAGGCGGCTTCAGATTTAGAGACGTTGGCACATGGACTGTAGGTTGGTGTGTGATGTGCGTTTCTCCTTGAACACCCAGGTCTGGACAGCTCCAACAGCGGGACCCCCCTGACGCCTGCGGCCCGGATTTCAGCCCTCAACATTGTGGGGGACCTGCTGCGGAAAGTAGGGGTAAGACTGCACCTTCCCGGGGCCGGGTGTGCCCTGTTGTCTGTCTTTCGGGTGTCTGAAGGGCTGTCTTACAGCTCCTCTCCCTTTAATAGAGTTGTTGTGAGCTTTAGATGTGGCCGGTCCTTCGGCTTCCTCAGCGTGCTTAGCGTCTCCTGGAGGAGCTGCTATTGCTAGCCCAGAGCTGATGCCTGGGCGGCCGTGCAGTCTCCATCCCTCCAGCTCATCACTGAGCAGAACCGGCATATACTCATCACTGCAATCAATAGAAGCTCGCAACCCATTCCTTAGGCTTTGGCTTTTGACTCTCTGGCTTTCTGTAGCATAAACAGGTGTCTACTTGAATATTTAGTACCAGCCAGGCTTGGTGGCTCATGCCTGGAATCTCAGTGTCGGGGGCGTCCATTGGTCTCTCGGGACCAGCCAGAGAGAGAGAGGGACGCGAAGCTGATGGGGGGGCAGGGCCGGACGGTTGGACAAAGAACCATATCTCCAACCGGGAGCCATGTCTGGCATGAACTCGTTTATTAGAAAGCACACCTCTCTTTTATAGTGGGGGCGGTACAGGAAGTTCGCAATGAGCAGGATGTGACACCACGCTTTTCTGGGGACTTCTCATAGGTAAAGGCACCTGTTGTCTATGAGTACGGAACCAATCACAGCCCTCCTTAGGTCACTTCCCCCTGAGG
>PVJS01058951.1:0-11641 GCA_004027185.1 Glis glis | reverse complement strand
GTGTGTGTGTGTGTGTGTGTGTATGTGTGTGTGTCTTGAACCCAGGGACATTCTACTTCAAAGCTACATTCACAGCCCCCCCCCTTTTTTTGGTACTGGGATTGAACCCAGGGGCATTCTACCTCTGGCTACACCCCAGCCCTATTTTTTATTCTTTATTTTGAAACAGGGTCTCACTAAGTTGCGGAGGACCTCACTAAGTAGCTGAGGTTAGCTGCGAACCCGGATCCTGCGGTCTTCAGCTTCCCAAGTAGTGGGATTACAAGCATGTGCCACCATGCCCGGCCAATACACAGTCCTTTAAAACAATTGTTTTTTTGTCTTGAAACAGGGTCTTGCTAGGTTGCTGAGAGTCTTACTAAGTTGCTGAGTCTGGTCTTGAACCTGTGATCCTCCTGTCTCAGCCTCCCAAGTACTGGGATTACAGGTGTGTGTCACCATGCCCAGCTGCAATTTGTGTTTTAACAACCTTTCTAGGTGGCTGTGATTTGAGAACCCTTGGTAGAGTGAACGTGGGTGTTGTTTTACCCACATGCACCTAAGGAATCTTTGAAACTGGCTGCTAATGTCTCTTGGTGGCTTCCTTCCTGAGAGAATTGCCATTAGCCAAATGGGAAGTCCCCTTGCCATGGGAGGTAATGCAACCTGACCCTATTTCCCTTCCCAATTACAGAGGTCAATGGCTGACATAGAGTTGTAAACTGAAGTTCTCTGAAGAAGCTGCATCTATATTGTTACTGAGGAGAAACCTAAATAAACCTTTAGCTTCACTTGCTCTTAGTTGACTTAAAAATCATTAATTTTGGAGGTTACACAGCTGGGCAATACATTATTAGTCTCTTACTAGCTTAGCTATAGATAACACTTCTGATGGGGTCATGATAATAACTGTCGCCTCGGTTACTTTTGAGGGACTTGAAGGACGTTTTTTGCTGGAAACACGGACTCTTCACTTGGGGATGTGGATGGCAGATGGCTGGCTGGAATGGGATAAAGAGCTTGGCATCTCTGCCTTCATATTGTGCCTCTTTTGCTGCCTTAACTTTTGGGTTGGATTATGCTTAGTTCTGCTCATAGACATTTTGGCCATTTCTCTTCCTCCTCCTCCTTCTTTTTTAGTGCTGGGGATTGAATCCAGGGGTGCTCTATTGCTGAGCTATATCCCCAGCTGTTTTTATTTTTTTTTATTTTGAGACAGGGTCTCACTAAGTTTCTCAGGCTGGCCTTGAGCTTGCAATCTTCCTGCCTCAGCCTCCCGAGTTGCTGGAATTATAGCATGCACCACTGTACCTGGCAACATGTTGATCATTTGAGAAATGTTTTGTCCAGAACTATAATACAGGGTTAACTTGACCTAGATTTGCCTATTCTCTCTCCTCCCCCTTCAAGGCTTAAAGACACCTACCAGCTTCCATGACTGGAAACACCAGACCATGAAAAGAGTGAAAAGAGGTGGCACCTAGATTCCTGGAAGATCTCCACCTATTCCTAGAAAAGATAAGACTATTCCTCTCCTTCATTAGCCTCTCCCTCCCCCTCATTATTCCTATCCTATATCTGTAACCCCTCAAGGTCCTGGGATTGAGAAGTTGATTAGCGAGCAGAACTTCTGCTTCTCCATTCTTTGGCCACTAAATAAAGCCTTTCTTTCTTCCCAATAGGCGCCTCTCTCTCTCTCATACATTGGTTTTTCCATGGAACAAGCTTCCAAACCTGGGCTCCATAGCAATATTAAAGATCCTGCAAACTGTTTGACCTTGGCTGACAAGAACATTATAATTATGGAGACTTAGAGTATTTATTATAGGTTGAGAGCCAGAATTATCTCAGCTGTCCCTTTAACAGCCATTTATTTTCAACCTCTGCATCTGACCTAACATCCTGATGACTATTAGGTAAAACCCTTGGAACATATCACTCAGCTTAGCAGACCTCTAGCTTCCATCAATCCTAAAGCTAAGGATGCTATAGCATCTGCAACCTATAGAAAAAATTTCCCCACTCTGCCTACCTAATATCTCCCCAATGTATTGATCAAATGTATTGATTTGTGACTTCCTTTGTTCAATGGCTATAAACGTTTAGGTAACCTCATCCACTGTAGAATGGGCCATTCAGGGTAACTCAAATCCATGTTCCTGAGCCATAGTCTTTCATGTTTGATTCAGAAGAAACCATTTTTTAATTTTTTTCTTTAATGCAGTTATTTTAGGTTGACAAAGTCCAAAAGGCTAGCCTTTTGCTTCAATAGTGTAACAATTTAGCTTGTCATGGTGGCACATGCCTATAATCCCAGTACTTGGGAGGCTGAGACAGGAGGATCACAGGTTTAAGGCCAGCCTCAGCATCTAAGTGAGATCCTGTTTCAAGATAAAAAAATAAAATAGGGCCGGTGGTGTAGCTCAGAGGTAGAACACCCCTGGGTTCAATCCCCAGCACACACACACACACACACACACACACACACACACACACACACGCACTTTGTCCTCTAGAGGTGTCCTGGTGGGGCCCAGGATAAAACCAAGACTACCACCTATTGAGCTTTCTTCCTGCCCTGCTTGCTTCTCCCCTTCTGAGAGCACTTCCTCAATAAATAATTTTTCACAAGAATCCCCATCTCGGCTTTTGCTTTTCTGGGACTAAATACAATCATTAAAAATTAAGGAATTGAAGGATTTAAAAAGGGTATTTAAGGTATTCCCTATGGGATTTTGAAAATACCTAGATAATTAGGCAGAATGTGATTTCTACTAGCTTTTGTATGTAACATAGTTTGGAAGATGGACGATTGCATGCACAGGGAGGAATACCACGCACAGAATAGTGACATTGGATTTCTTCAGTGCAGAAGGTTGGCTGCCTGAGTCCTTAGCATTCCTGGAGGCACTTAAGCATCTTCATTAGTTGTTCTCAGACCTCCAGTGAGGGTGGTGATTAAGGGCTTTTGGCTGATAAGCAGAATGAATCACAATGAGGTTAAGTGATGGCTGAAAGCCAGTTGCTGAATGAAAATGAGATTCTACTCCCCACTTCTCCCCCCTACTAATAACCCAGCCCTTCCTCTGTTGATCTAGTGACATTTATTAGAAGCAAATCCTCACCCCTCTACAGCTACTTTCTGAGAATGTATAGGCAGAAAATTTGGCAAAATAAATCAAGTTTCAATAAAATAAGAGCATTTAGCATAGAAAACAATTTTATATTTTCATCAATTTTGCAGTTTGCTGTGTTTGCATAGAACAAGTGGAGATTTGACAACTATCTAGATTATTTGATGTATATGAATTTAAGTGCCAAAAGGAAGAAGATTTCACCAAATCTCTAGATAAATGGTGCCCATAAACTTCTGGGACTCTCTTGAATTTGGTCTACAGAGATGGTGCTGCATTAAGACAGGAAGAGGTGGATGGCTTGACCTTCAGTGGGTAAGGTGACTTGTCCTTGGCCAGGGCTGCTGCTGCTTCTGCATCCTCCACACACTCCGGAGCCATTAGCGTAGCTGGGGTGGATGAGATGCTGACTTTATTGGTCCATGACCTTTTGTGCTTGGTTCTGTGAATCATTCCATTCAGCAAGTGCTTTTCATTGAATCCCTACAGCAACCAGTGTACCTGGTGCTGGGACTATAGAAATGAAAGACACAGTTCTTGACTTCATGGGCTGGTAAGGGAAGATAGACACACAGAGTGACTATGATCCTCAGTTTGGTCAATGGGGAGGAGGCACGTAGGAGCAGGTGGTTTCCTTGGAAGGCAGTCCCAGGAAGCACAAGTGAGGGAGTCAGGAAAGTGAGACAGGGAAAGGTTGGAAAACCAATAAAGGCTGTGTTACTTGGTGGGCTGCTGCTGTGGGCAACTGAATCTCAGATTCACTGGGGACCCTCAGGGAAACTGTGTGGAAGACAGCTCAAAATGGTTTCTCCGCCGGGCGTGGTGGCGCACGCTTGTAATCCCAGTACTTTGGGAGGTGGAGACCGGAGGATCCGGGTTCGCGGCCAGCCTCATCTCTCTCTCTTTCTCTGTCTCTCTCTCTACCTAGTGAGGCCCTCCGCAACTTCGTGAGGCCGGGTTTCAAAATAAAGTATAAAAAAATAGGGCTTCCCTGGTACCACAAAAAAAAAAAAAGGTTTCTCCTAGAGATGGAAAAGCTGGGGTATTTATTGGCAACTCCTATCCCTCATTGGTTGCATCTGCAGGCCTCGAATCTCTGGTACTTCTAGGCTGCTCTGTTCATAGGCTGAACAAGCTTCAGGTCAGGCCCTTGGACCTCAGAGAAGAGTGCTTGGGATGGACACTGTCATAGTGCAACTGAAGTGTCCATTGTGCCTTAGGTGGACTCAGGTTGGAAGAGGGGACATGGGCAGAGTACCACATCTGCTATAGTGGAGTGAAGGGATGGTTAGACAATATTTGCAAGATACAATGGATAGCTCTTGATGATTGGTATTGGAAGTAAGAAACAGTGTGGAGTCTTAAAATGACTTTCATATTTTGAGTTTGCACTTGCACTTATTGAGTCTAAAACAATTGCCAGAGGGATAGTTTCTGGGTTAATGGGGGGCAGGGAGGATTTTCCTTTGGGCATGCTGAGTTGGAGGTGGTTGTGATACAGCTAAGTGTCATACTGGGTTGGCAAGTGGAATTTTCCTAATTCTGTGTTAAACTATGCAGGCTTCAACTTGACACGTTGAAATTCCTTAAGCAGGTTTTGTGGGAGTAAGTTCTCACTCTGATAATGAATGAAGGTTTCTCTCCCTGCTGAAAGAGCACATTTAATATGGTTTAAGTGATGACTTTTAAAATAGCCTGGTGTCTCCTTCTACCTGCTCTTCACTTACTAGTTGATTTTGAACCTGCTGGTGGAGTTTTGTTTTTTTTCAGTACTGGGGATTGAACCCAGGGGCATTCTACCTCTGAGCTATACCCTAGCCCTATATTTTAGTCTTTATTTTGAAACAGGGTCTCACTAAATTGCGGAGGGCCTCACTAAGTAGCTGAGGCTGTCCTCGAACCTGCGATCCCTCTGTCTCAGCCTCCCAAGTACTGGGATTACAAGCGTGTGTCACCACGCCGGGCTCTGCTGGTGGATTCTGTTGCAGATTGTCTCCCTCCAAAGAAAGGGAATAACAAATACTCTTTTGAGTGACTGCATAGTGATTGAAAACCAAGACAGTGTTTTCAGAGCACTTCTGAGTTGGTGCAGAGCTCAGTGGCCCATCGAGTATTACATTAGTTTACTTCAGTTTGCTTTCAAAACTTACAGCATTCCAATTATACTGTTGTTACTGAAATTCAGTACTAAAGTGAATATGCTTGTTTTCTAAAATGGAATATTTAGATGATAAAAGCTTATATTTGCCAAGTGAAATAAGCCAGATACTTAGCTAATTATGGAATGGAATTCTTCCTGATATATATCGGGAAGAAAAAAATATATATTTTCTCTATATAGGCACATATATTTGCATTTGGAGACACACATCCTGTTTTTGCTCTATTTCAGAATGCATTTTTCAATAGATGTTGAAACCACTTACATTTTAATTTCTGAAGTGGTTTCTTTGATGGATATTTTATTATAGGAAGAAGTGCAGGATATCCAAGTCAATGGGGCCAGAGACAAAGATGTGAAACAGGTAAAGTCTGGTTTTAGTTTTCTCTTTCAAGGTGACCTCTCTATCCCCGAGGGCCTTCCATGTCCCAGTGCTCACTGCCAAGATGCCAAAGGGTTGTTGGCCTCCACCTCCAGAGAGGTGCTTCTGTTGCCATCATAAACCTGTAAGTCTTGTGATCTTGTATGTGAGGCTCACTCTAGCCTACTTGGTTGTAGAGTGTTGACTACATACAAGGCTCTGGTCTACTTGGTGGAAGTGGAGAACAAAACAGGGTCAGAACAAGGCTAGAAATCCTGGTCTACTTCATCTTCCTTAGTGGGTGGACCTGTGATGATCGTTACAGTGGAGCCTGGCTTCAAATGATGGCAAGGAAAGAGGATGTAGTGGGAACTTACCATAGGCCAGCTATTGTGCTAAGTATTCTGCATACATACTACTCCCATTTAGTTTAATAAAACAATATTTTCTTGAAAATGTACTTGAGAGTAAGCATTTATAGAGAAAAGCAGAAAATCTTCCCCCATACAACTCATGTTTCTCTGAGGGTTTCTGTTGCCAGTCCTTTCAAGAGCTCCCCTCTTCTCTTTTTTGTCAAACAATTTTAAAGACTGAATCGTGTGTTTACTTTGTAAAAGTTCCAAGCAAAAACAAGGTCTTTTAGTTTTCTCTAAGAAAAACAAAACAAAACAAAACGATGAAGTCATAGAGGTTTTGACCCCTAAATTTTTTTTGAGTAATAAAATAGCTTTGACAGAGTCAGGTATGGTGGTGTAGGCCTATAATTCCAGTACTTGGGAGGCTGAGACAGAAGGATGGCAGGTTTGAAGCCAGCCTCAGCAATTTAGTAAGACCCTGTTTTCAAGTAAGAAATAAAATAGGGCTGGAGGGTGCAGCTCAGAGGTAGAATGCCCCTGGGTTCAATCCCCAGCACCACAAAAACAAAACAAAGCAAAGCAAAATAGCTTGGACAGTACAAAATAAGATGGCATTATTTTACTTTTGAAGGGCCAAACCACCGAATACTCTCAGAGATTGGATACTTTCAGATGGCAGGATGGGATTATTCATTCATTCTTCTCTACATTTGATGGTACTGACTCAAGAATAAAACTTTAGTTGTTGTAATGGGAGACCTACCAGGCTGTCTCTCTCCCGGGGCCTGGTCATCGTGGCTCTGCAGCAGTCTGGTTGCCTCCCCACAACCTACATTTTCTTTCAGAACCTGAGGTCTGGGCAATCTGAGCTTGTTGGGCGCATGTGCAGCTCAGTTGCCTGCAGAAACCGCTGCACTTTGCACAGGCCGTGGGTGGTGAAGCACTTGTGTGTGCCCGACCTGCTGTTCAGCTTGGAGCCACCACTGGTTTCAATTATAACTTCAACAGGCAGCTTTGAGGGCTCCTCTATTCATTATAGCACCTCACACTCTATAATTAGTAATAAAGGAATACAGGCACTTCACAAATATAAAGGACTAAACAATAACCAGGCAGTAAAGGCAGCACTCTGGCACTTTTTAATTTCTTTGTTTCGATCAAGTTAAAAAACTCAAACTTCTTTCGTGGCTGCTTCATTTTATTTTTATCCTGAATAATCTAGATTTGAATCTCACCCTGGCCACATGTTAGTTGAGTGATTTTCAGCATTTTATCTTTCTTGTGCCTCAGTTTCTTTACCTGCAAAATGGAGTTGATGATAGTTCCCATTACATGGAGGTAGTTTGAGGATGAAATGAGATGATTGATGCAAAGTGCTTGCAAAGAGCTTTGCTCATATAGAAGCTTTCCCAGTAAATGGTAGCTTTCATTATCATTTTAATTTCAAATGAAATGCATGGAAGACATACGCATAGATTACTTGAATGTCTTTTTTAAACCTTCTGTTATGTACATTTACAAACACAAACACACAAATAGCTTGGTGTAGTTACCCTACCCTAACATGTACCTGGTTACCATAATTATCAATATTTTGTCCATCTTGTTTCACGTAGCCTCATTTTTTTCTAGAATATTTTAGAGCAAATCCCAAGCATCATATCATTTCATCCATAAGTTTGTGGCCTTTTTCTTTCTTGGCAGTGCTGGGAATTGAACCTAGGGTTTCATGAAGCGCTGTCATCAGCTGAGCTATGCCTCTAACCGTTTTTAGTGTCTTTTTGATACGAACATACTGATAAACTCCTTGCAATAGTTTTCTTCACCTAAAACCTCACCTCATAAAGGAATTACTGGCTGCTAATAAAATCACTACAGATGTTTAATTAGTGAATGAACAACCCAAACTTAGTTTTCCTTTTTTTTTTTTTTTTGATGCTGGAGTTGAACCCACAGCCTTGCATCTAGGCAAACACGCTTCCACTGAGTGTTTGTCTAGAGTGTTCCACTCTCCCTCCCCCCCTTTGTGGTACTAGGGATTGAACCCAGGGTGTTCTACCTCTGAGCTACACCCCCAGCCCTATTTTATTTTTTAGTTTGAAACACGGTCTCACTAAGTTGCTGAGGGTCTCGCTAAGTTGCTGAGGCTGGCCTCAAACTTGCCATTTTCCGGTCTCAGCCTCCCAGGCACTGGGATTATAGGCATGTGACATCATACCTGATTCCTCTCCCCACCCCCTTTTTTGAGACAGGATCTTCCTAACTGGGATTGCAGGTGTGCAACACACCAGATCTTTTTGCCACTTTTTGATAGATGCCTAATAAATATGTGTTGAGTGAATAAATGAGGGTGGGAATTCTATAGAGTGACCAATGTATATGGAGATGTACATATTTTACAAAATCAGCTATTTTTAATTCTTGGACGAGATTTTGTAATACTTGAAATCCCCCAGGTTTCACATAGTCATTAACATTTTTAATGCCTAAATAATTAGCACTTGAAAGATTATTTAATTCTGGTACTGAAATTATTTGTGAATGTCTGACTATTAGCAACTTCATGAAAAGCATTTAGCAGATTCTTCAAACACATGACAAATCCTTTATTACTGTGCTTATAAGTGACACGGTTTACACAAAACCAAATGTAATTAAATAACATTGGACTTGAAATCTACCACAGACTCAAGGTATACAAGTTATACTTGGCAAGGCAAAACTTCTCAAACACTAGGTTGTTTCTGGTGAAAGATAAATTTCCATTAAGTAATTCCAACGTGTTTTTTTTTTGTCTTACAGACAGTTCCTTTGGCAATAACTTCCACTTTAGCTTTTATTATATAAAAATATAACAAAATTTCATTATATACAAACATTACATTACACAATGTACAGGTTAAAAACACTAAGAAAATGGCAAGCTGCAAATGAAATTAAAGTCAATAGCATGATAAGAAAAATTAAATACTGCACACATTTCATAAAAATTACATTAACTACATTTTTTGTTTGCAAATACCAAACAGTACCAATGTGATTGGAAATAGCTTCCAACAACTTCATTTTAAGGCACATCTTGCATATTTATATATACAACACTGAAACCGGTCAATAACTTAGGGGCTTCTCGGAGTGACCTGTATATGTATGTGAAGACATGCAGCATGGGATTACACATTTTCATTGGCTTCCTTCTTTGGGGACAGGTATCTGCCAGGGGGGGACTGGTAGAGGGGCACCCCAATCTCCTGCAGGTCTGGGAGCCTCCCTGGACGGGGAGGGGAGAGTAGAGTGACTGTCCTGTCATAGTCTCTGTGCAGTACTTTCTCATAGACACTCTGCAGCCCCACTGTCTTGGGCAGCTGGGCCTGGTAGTAGTTGTCCCTGCGCAGAGGATCCCGAGGCAGGGATGTGCTCTTACAGAAGGTTGACATCTGGGCTGGGGGGTGAGGTGGGGGATGCGAGTTGGGCCCTCCGCAGGATGGGCTCCAGCAGCGGTCCGAGTGGCCCAGGATCTTGCACTCAGCTGTGCATGCCCACAGTCCTACCACAAAAAGGGAAAGAGCATGATGATTATACACCTAGGCCTCCATCTCTAAAATGCGGCCAGGTTCAGGGTGGCTGAAAAGGAAAGTGTGTAGAATGAATGGTGGGATTCGAGGATTGAAATGGCACATTGCTTCCCGTAAACACGTCTTTATACAAAGCTGACCCAGCATCTTTTGCGGGAAGAAAAAAATTGATAATCAGAATTCCCTCCTTAGATGATTAGCATCATCCCTGCTTCTGCCTAACAGAATGAGGGTGAGCTTTATTTGAGTGATGGAGTTGCCTCTACTTGGCATTTTAAAATACTCTGTAAAAGGCAGGCTGGCATCCGGAACTGGAGGAATAAAAAATGGGGAAGAGGGAGGGGTGCTGGAGGCCGGCGGAGAGGAGGCTAGCAGTGGGAGGGAGGGAGGAAGGGGGAATGCTTCATGGGGAGGGGGAGTCCTTACCACTCTGCATGTGGTTGATGAGATCCTTTTTCAGAGCGTCCCCGCTGATGTCGGAGTCGCTGTCATTGAAGTCGCTGTCTCCTTTTCCGCTGTCTTTGCCGCTGAACTTCTCAGCTTCTCGGCCCGAGATAGTGTTGAATGAATGTCCCTTCCAGACCGCTACTGGGGGCGCCGGCTCCTTTCCGAAGCCTGGGGAAGCTCCGTAGGGCTGCAATAGGGGGAAGCGGGTGTGAGGATTGGACAAGAAACAAAGCAAGTGTGACAGGTTAAGCGTCTCCCGGAGAGAGCCCGCCCTACCCCTCCAGTCTCCCTTCCCCCAGCCTGTCCGCGGAGCACGGAGGGGCGCCCAGCCGAAGGAAGGCCTCACCTCGGCGTGCGCGCCGCGGAGCCGCTGCTGCCCCTCGAAGTGACAGGCGCTTTCCCCAGTGGCGCTGCCGCCCTCCGAGCCCGGCACTTCGGCCGCGGCGACCGCGGGCGGGGGCGCGTCGGCCGCGGGGCTGCCAAAGGGCGCTTTGGCGCTGCCAGGGAAGGTGAGCACGTCGAACATGTTGGGCCTGGGCCCAGCTCCCCGGGCGGCCTCCTCCGGGGAGCCGGGAGCCGAGGCTACGCCGCCCGCCGCCCCGGGCCGCTCTTCCCGGAGGGCCCCCCCTTTGCGCACCTCCTTCTTGCGGCGGTTGCAGGTGGTGGCGATGGCGATGATGGCGGCCAGCAGTAGCGTGCAGCTCCCGGCCAACACGATGATGACGATCAGTGGCGTGTCCCATTGTAGCGCGGGCCCTGACGCCCCGAGCCGAGAGCCAGGTGGGCGGGAGTGCTCCGGGCTTCCCGCACTGGCAGGCACAGCCGGCCCGCGTCCGCCGCCTGCTGTTACCACGAAGCTGACAGTGGCGCTGGTGGTGAGAGGTGGGCGGCCGCCGTCGGATATGACCAGAAGGGCCCTGAACACGCGGCCTGGAGGCTCCTGCGAGAGGTCTCCGGTGAGCACGATCTCCCCCGTGCGGCGGCCGATGGCGAAGACTTCGCGCGGCTCCTGCTGCTGGAGGTCGAAAGCCAGCTCCCCGTTGGCACCCTCATCTGCATCCCGGGCCTGCACGCGTGCCACCGCGGTGTCCCTTGCAGTTCGCCCAGGGACTGCCACCTCTAGAGAGCCGTTGGCGGGCGCCGGGTGCACTAGGACCGGCGCGTGGTCGTTCTGGTCCAGCACCCGCACTTGCACCAGAGCGCTGCTGGAAAGCTGAGGGGAGCCCCCGTCGCTGGCCTGGATGCGCACGTCGAGCTGGCGCAGAGTCTCATAGTCAAAACTGCGCAGCGCGTAGATGGCCCCGGTAGCCGGGTCCACCGAGACGTAGGTGGACACGGCGCCCCCAGAGCGGCCCACTTCGGCCTCTAGCAGCCGGTAGGTGACCTGGCCGTTGCGGCCCAGGTCAGGGTCCCGGGCAGCCACCGTGGCCAGGTAGGCGCCCGGTGGGTTGTTCTCGCGCACCGACACCTCGTAGACTGGCCGCGTGAAGAGCGGCGCGTTGTCGTTCTCGTCGCCCACACGCACGGTGTAGGGCCTCACGGTGCGCAGCGGGGGCGTGCCACGGTCCTCCGCCACCAGGGTCAGGTTGTACTCGGCGATGCGCTCGCGGTCTAGCGAAGCCGCGGTC
>PVJS01058950.1:0-11643 GCA_004027185.1 Glis glis | reverse complement strand
CCCAGCCCTATTTTTTATACTTTATTTTGAAACCAGGTCTCATGAAGTTGCGGAGGGCCTCACTAAGTAGATAGATAGAGAGAGAGACAGAGAGACAGAGAGAGCTGAGGCTGGCCGCGAACCCGGATCCTCCGGTCTCTGCCTCCCAAAGTACTGGGATTACAAGCATGCACCACCACTCCCGGCGCTGAAGTTGCAGGTTTGATCTGATCCATCTGTAAAAGAAGTGAGGCATTGAGAGGGGGCGGGACATGGCTTTATTCAGCTACAGCAGGCTGAAATAGGCCTCGGCCTCCAGTACCCAGTGGTGGGTGACTGGGTACATGGGAGCTCCGCATGGTGACTTCCCCAATGCACATCTGCTTATCTGTGCATTTGCCTGTGTCTGCACATCTGCATGTCCTCAGGTCTGTGCTCTGGACTGTCTCAGTCCAGTTTATATGCCAAATCAGAACAAAAGTGGCAACTAGCCAGGTCACAGAGTTACAGAAGACAAAATGGCACCCTCCAGGACATGCTTAGCTGTTTTTCGCACAACAGTGGCCTTCACTGAAAGGAGGCAAGGAAGAGCCGAGTACGCGTCATGTTTTGACTGTCCCCACAGGCTGTACTTGGGACAAGCGCTGTATCCATCAATGGCAGGGCAAGAATGTCTGAGTCTTCCAGTGGAGCTTTAAAGGAAATAAGTGGCATTTTCAAGGAAATTTTACCTAAGAGTGTCATGGGAGACGGGATGACTTCTCGTGGGTTCTTGGCCTGTGTCGAAGAAGAATTTCAGCACACGCTGGTCAGAGATAAAGGCATAGGTTTAATTTAAGAAAGGTGGGGACACAGGCTTAGGGAAGGCGCAGGCGATCTCAAGGGTGTGACAGTCATGGCAGAGGGGCTCAGAGGGACACAGAAAGCTGCTGGGGAGAGAAAGAGAGAGAGACCAAAAGCCTCTCAGATCTAATATATCTTTTTTTATAGAGAGGGGCTGGCCAGGGGCACCATGGGATGGTGGCCTCCTCTTTGAAGCTCTAAGTTAGACAAAAGGTGTTGACATAGGACTCCCAGGGACCGGAGGCTTGGAGACATGAAGTCGGGGTGCAGGGCAAAGGTGTAGATTCCCTTGGAAGGATTTCCAGGAGTGGAGACTAACAACAGGTGTGACTTTTTGTAGTTCTGGTGGAAGGTGAAGCTCTCTAGAATCTAATCACCTCAGGAATTTTAGATGTGAAACAAGCCCATTGTTTGGCTCCTCGGTCAAGTCCCAGGCAAGCCCTGCAGAAGCTAAGGGTTTTAGATTTCCTTTAAAACTATATTTTCTTTCCTTCCCAATTTGTCTCCTTTCTACCTAAAATTTTATCTCTTCCATTCTACCTCATCAAAAGGACAACCTAGTGGGCAAAGGACCTTGAGCGGAGTCAGAGGACGGGGGAGGTAGACCTGCAGAAGCCCACAGGTCCAAGATTGGGTTCATTGGGCAAGTTAGAGTGGCATGTGTCCAATCAGAGGAGCAGCTGTCTCCGCCCTCAGCTGGGAAATCTCTGAAAAACAACCAAACAGAATGTGTGCCCATCACATCCTGAGGGCATCGACCTTGATTACTTCTGTGGCTCCACTGGATTCTGTGCCCTTTGCTCCTCTTTTCTTTCTTCCCTCCCATCTCAGCCTGAAGGGGGTGGATCAGAAACCAGGATAGCCTGTGGGGAAGGAGGAGGAGTTAGGACACAGTAGGAAAGCCAACAGGCCTCAAACCCCAAACCAGACCCAGGCTGACGTTGAGGGAAAGTGTTGAATTGAGTACGTGCTTGGAGGTTTGATGACTGCACTGAACCAGACTGGCTTTTCTTAACGTTCTATTATGGAAACTTTCAAATACATCTCAGTGTAAGGAGAAGAGAATGATAAATCCCCGAGTACCCATTACCCAGCTTCAGAAATACTTTTCATCTCTCCCTCTCTTCCCCCCCTCCACTGGTTATAATGAAGCAATCTCAGGTGTTTGATCATAGCAATCACTTAGTATGTTTCTGCACAAAATAAGGGCTCTCTCTTAGCATGACAGTAGTGTCATTATCACATAAATAAATTAATAATGGTATTCAGTATCCTCAGTTGTCTCATAATGTCTTTATATAGTTGATTTGCTTGGCTCTGAATCCAAAGTCTTCTAAATCTGTTTGGGGTTTTTTATTTGTTTATTTTGGTACTAGGGGTTGAAACCAAGGGTGTTCTACCTCCAAACTACACCCCCAGGCCTATTTTATTATTATTTAATTTTTGCTTTGAAACTGGGTCTCACTAAGTTGCAGAGGGCTTCGCTAAGTTGCTGAGGCTGTCCTTGAACTTGTGATCCTCCGTTCTCAGCTTCCCAAGTACTAGGATTATAGGTGTGGGCCACCACGCCTGGCTTCATATCTCTTAAAATCTGTTAATCTATGGGTTCCCTTCCAGTTTGCTTGTTGTAGATACTGCGTCACTGGTCCTTAGCGTTTTGAACATTCTTTACTTATCCAATTACATCTGTATCGTGTCATGTGCCAGAGTCCTTTATCTCTTTTATTTCCTACAAACTCAGATATAGATCTGGAGGTTTGATTAGATTTATGACAACTTCTGCATGGGTGGTTTTGTATACTTCCTGTTGCGTCACCTCAGGAGACAGGCAATGTCTGGCTGTCTCTTTTTTGTGACGTCAGGATCATTCGGTGTGTTACCCTGTTGTCAGCTTGTA
Source organism: Glis glis (assembly GCA_004027185.1). Taxonomy (NCBI): domain Eukaryota; kingdom Metazoa; phylum Chordata; class Mammalia; order Rodentia; family Gliridae; genus Glis; species Glis glis. The sequence goes on along the minus strand of PVJS01058950.1, from coordinate 8,924 downwards.
CATTTTACTACTGGCTTATCACATAGTGACTTTTTTTTTATGGTACTGGGGATTGAACCCAAGGGGCATTCTACCTCTAAGCTACACCCCCCAGCCCTATTTTTTTATTATTATAATTTATTTCAAAACAGGGTCTCACTAAGTTGTAGAGGGCCTCACTAAGTAGCTGAGGCTGGCTGTGAACCCAGATCCTCCAGTCTCAGCCTCCCACGTACTGGGATTACAAGTGTGCACCACCATGCCCGGTTCACATAGTGACTTTAAACAGCCACTGATGATCATTGTCTGGAGCCACTGTCTTATTAGGATTGCAAAATAGTGATATCATATCATTCCTTCTTCATTAATTCGCTTCTCTAAAGAAGCACTTTACCTCATTAAATATTTAATTCCTAAGCTGAGATAAAGTTCTTCACAAAAAGCAGGAAATATGTTCTATTTTGTTTCTGGTTTTCAAAATATGAGTTGGTTCTTCACCATCCTCCAAAGTGATCAATGAGCTATAATTTTTTTCACTTACCTTAAAAACTCACGATTTTCACATTTTTCACTGTTTTTCAATTCCTTGCAGATATAAGTCCTTTTGGTGCTGAGATTGTACTCTCTGGCCAGTAGGAGCTCCTTGAGTATGTCTCCTGTGAACTGAACTTTTTAAACCAAAATAAAAAAGATAAAATAAAATGTTTTTCCTTAAAGTGATGGAGAAAATACTGGCCTTAAGTTACCTTTAAGAGTGGACAGAGACTAATCGCAGTAAGTGGCTTTGAAGACTCTATGAGAAAGAAAATAAAATTATTTATGACTATACTCCACAGAGGCTGGGCAAATGAACGACTCCTTAGCTATTACAACAGCTCCTGAGGATATTCTGTTTTCCCAGCTGAGAACCTTTCAGGGAGGTGTCAGGCGAGGCTGACCAAAGAGGCCAAGAGGAGCCTGGAGCGCCTCGGTAGGGACCCTGTTATCCCCCTTCAGACGAACAACTGAGGCTCCGAGTCATTGAGCAATTGGCCTGCTGTCTCACAGCTAGTTAGGTGGAGCTGGAATTCAAACTGTGGTAGGGTAAGGGCCCTGCCTAAAAATGTTCACATCCTCACCCCCAGAACCCATGAATATGTCAAGACATGGCAAAGGGGAATTAAAGTAGCAAATGGAATTAGGTTGCTAATCTGCTGACCTAAAATAGGACTATCCTAGCCCAGTGTGGTGGTGCATGCCTATAATCCCAGTACTTGGGAGGCTGAGACAGAAAGATTGCAGGTTCGAGGCCAGCTTCAGTAACTTAGCAAGACCCTCAGCAACTTAGCAAAACTGTGTTTCAAAAAAAATAAAAAGAATAAATGCTGGGGGTGTTTGTAGCTTGGAGGTACAATGCACCTGGTTTCAACCGCAGTACCAATAAATAAAGAGGACTACCCTAGATGATCCTAGATTGGGATGAGCCCAATACAATCATGAGGAACTTTAAGCGTGGAGGAGGAGTCAGAAGAAGAGGTTGCAGGGATATGATTCAAGTAGGGCTTGACCTACAGCTCTTGTCTTTGAAGATGGAGTGAAGTGGGTGTCAAGAAGCTGGAAAAGTCAAGGATACAAATTTTCCCCAAAGATCCTCCAGAAAGGATTACAGAAACTTTTATTTTAACCCAGTGAGCCCCATTTTAGATTTCTGAATTGCAGAATTGTGAGAGAATGAATTTGCATTACTTGAGCCACTAAGTTGGTGGCAATTCATTACAGTAGCAATAGGAAACTTAGAGGCAAGCCAGGCTTCGTACATTCCAGAACCCACGCTCTCAGCCCTTGTGCTAGATGTCTTAACTGTTGGTGGGCTTAAAGCAGGAACTATAAAAATTAAAATCCCATCCTTAATATAATTTTGAGTCTATGTTTCTTCAAACATCGTTTCTAAACTGTGTAGCAAAGGGTGTACATTTTTTACTTGTGCCTCTTAGTTTGGTAAATTTTGAAAGGATGTGGTTGTGGCCTTTGACATCAAAGGAGAAGCTGCGATGTTGGCTGAACATCGACAGAAAGATAACGTTGAAGGCGAGCTGCCTTTGAGCCGCTCTGAAGACTGGCTGCCTCTCCATCCCATTCCCTACCCTGAAGCTGTTTCCTCTGGGCGGGCTGAGGGTGATGCCCAAGACGCATCACTTTTCAAGAACTGGATCATGAACAACTTCATCCTCCTGGAAGAACAGCTGATCAAGAAATCCCAACAAAAGAGAAGGACTTCTCCCTCGAATTTTAAAGTCCGCTTCTTTGTTTTAACCAAAACCAGCCTGGCGTACTTCGAGGATCGTCACGGGGTATGTGAGCACTTTCTTTTCTTTTCTTTTTTTTTGTCTTTTTATAGTGTGTTATATTTGGACTAGACTGATGCTAAAAGATAGACATGGAATAAAATAGAACGCATGGAGCAAAAACATACGGGCATGACAACCAAAAAACTCAGTAACATAGTCAGGACAGTGTGGAGAGAACTCAAGAGATGAGTTGTACATTTGGTGATTTCAGTTCCAAAACCTTTAAGTTTTTCCTCAGTTTTTTTCCCTACAAAGTTAAGCATAGTTTTTAAATTGTAATAACATTTTATGTGGCAAATGTTATGATTGGATAGAACTTCAACTTGATATGAAATATACTATATTCTATGAAACATAGATTAATAAAATATTAGGCCTCAATGGGACTTTTGGGATAATCTACCCCCATTTCCTTATTTTTACAGTAAAAGAAATGGTACTTAGAGTGGTTAAGTGATAGGCCCAGTGGTAACATTTTTCATGAATTTAACTCTATTTGTCTCAGTGGTGATCACTTGCCTGTTATCTTCCCATAATATTCCCCAGGCATTTAATAGTCTAAAATTTGCAAGCCACAAAGGCATACTTCTTCAAGGAGTGGAAACCTTCACAGGAGACGAGGGGGAACAAGCCCAAGTGTTCTACCTGCAGACCAGTGGTTCTCACCTAGAGATGATGGCTGCTTAGCGAGGCCAGTCCTTTAGACATCTAAAGACATTCTCATATCCCATAGCACTGATAAGAGCAAAAGAAAATGGAATGAACATTACAGTGTTGTTTGGTAGAAAAAGCACTGGAAGAGGGGTCAGGAGGTCAAACTCTGCATCTCACTAAGTGATTGAGCCTGGGAAAATGTCTGCCTCCTGCGGCAGATTCTTTCTCTCTTTCTCCCTTCCTTCCTTCCTTCCTTCCTTCCTTCCTTCCTTCCTTCCTTCCTTCCTCCTTTCTTTCTTCTTTCTTTCTTTCTTTCTTTCTTTCTTTCTTTCTTTCTTTCTTTCCTTCCTTCCTTCCTTCCTTCCTTCCTTCCTTCCTTTCTCTCTCTCTCTCTCTCTTTCTTTCTTTCTTCTTTCTCTTTTTTCTTTTCTCTCTTTCTCTCTTTCTCCCTTTCTCCTCTCTCTCTTTCTTTCTTTCTTCCTCTCTCTCTCTCCCTCCCTCCCTCCCTCCCTCCCTCCCTCCCTTCCTTCCTTTCTTCTTTCTTTCACAGTACTGGGAATTGAACCCAGGGGCATTCTACCTCCGAGCTACACCCCCAGCCCTATTTTTTAATTCCTTATTTTGAAACAGGGTCTCACTAAGTTGCAGAGGGCCTCACTAGGTAGCTGAGGCTGGCGGCGAACCCGGATCCTCCGGTCTCAGCCCCAAGTACTGGGATTACAAGCATGCGCCACCACGCCCGGCTCATATTTTCTCTTTCTTTATTTCTAAAATGAAAAGACTGAAAATAAACTTGAAAACTACTTCCTTCTTTCCTTCTCTCCTTCTCCTCCTTTTCCTCCTCCTCTTCTTTATTTATTTTTGGTACTGGAGGTTGAATCCAGAGGCATTCTACCTCTGAACTACACCCCAAGCTCTATTTAATTAAAAACAAAACAAAATAGGGTCTCACTAAATTGCTGAAGGTCTCACTAAGTTGCTGAGGCTGGCCTCAAACCTGCGATCCTCCTATCTCAGCTTCCCAAGTACTGAGATTACAGGCGTGCACCACCACACCAGGCCCCTTCCTTCTTTAAAAATCCTTTGTTCCTAAGCAGTGGCTCTTGTTTAATCCTTCTCAGTAAAATTTCAAAGCATGTTTGATTTTTTTTTACTATATCATTATATTATTTTTATGTCACTAAAGAGGTAGGGCAGAGATTATTTTGTATTTTTACCGAAGGGGAAACAGTATTAAGGGCTCAATGATCTCTTAGAGACACGGGTGCTCTGATTCCTTGTTGGTGTTTGACCTGGAGGGGCAGGCATGCCTTTGGAGTCTTTAGAGACCCAAGCTTCGAAGCATTCAGTGCAGTGGCGTCCTGGAAGAGGTGTCTGGTCTGGAGCCCGTGGACGCCAGGGCCTTTTAACTTTCAGGTAAAATAATGCTGCCTTCTCTTTAGAAGGGAAAAGTATCCCTTGTCTTCAGTAGACTCTTACTGGTAATTTATCAATCAACCTATCAGAAAGTACATGGAAATCCATAGGCAATTAATTGTGCAAGGCCTCATCGATAGGTGGTCAGGAGCAAATAAATAGAAGGCTAATCAGTCACATGACATCAGTCAATTTTTTTGTGAATGGAACAATTAAAATTCATGTTTCATATTGAAAGAGCAGTCGTGTGCCTTCAATTTTTTTTCAAAGCCCATTTTACAGTTTTTACCAGTTTGTTTTCCTGACTCAATATAGTGTCATCTCAATTGGTTAGTATTGGTCACTCCCGAGCAGCGGTGCTGTTTGTGAACTGTTTGCTTGTGGATTTAGTCCATTACTTGCAAATAGTCACACGATGAATGGTCTTGATTCAGAACCTCCTTGGTTGTGATTTACAAGTAGACAATCTCGTAAAATCACTCCACTTGAGCATTAGGAACAATTCCAGGGCAATGAATACATTCTGGGCAGCCCTTGGCCATGTAGCATCTAATGTTACCTTGTGGTAGATACAGAGCATACACACAAAACATCATATTCCTTATTTTCTAAGCCCCATGGTTAATAGTCACAATAAACATTTTTAAAGTTTTTCTTTAAATATTATAGAAATTTATTAGTTAGAAAGTTATCCAAGGTCACCAAGAAAGGTGTGTGTTTTTATTGTGTCTTCCCTATCTCTGTTACATTGTTTAGGGACGTCAACTTGCACATAAACATACACTGCACATCATAAATAAATAAATAAATAGGATTATGCTTTGGGGAAGAACCTTTTATTTTTTTTAATTAAGGCCTTGGTCTTCCCATCTGTAAAATGGGTAAGATAGTAACCATTTCACAAAAAGATGGCTCAGACTCAGAGAGATCATGTATTTAGGCTGAACTATTTGAAATTACCGTTTGACAAGAAAATGTCCAGACACTGGCAATTTTATATAGTTCAAATAAATACATAAAAGTACTAACATAGATCTGATCACCCGTCAGTGACTAGTAACATTAGTCATGGTTTGTGTCATTTCCATATATCTGAAGGAGCTAGCAGGGTGTCATAACATACTTATCTTTAGATGATGGGAGATACTAAAAGATTCTTCAAAGTCAAGCTAAGATCAGGGTCCTGGACTCCTATTCTGTGACTAAATGTAAGTTTGTGGGGAGGTACATACATGTATCATGAGCTGTAGGATCCTAGGTCAGCCCCTCAGCTTCTCTTTTTACGTTTTTAAAGTTATGTCCCCTGCAATTCTAATCTTCTGTCCATTTATAACACCATATGAAAAATACCCCCCCATATACTCAGGAACCAATTCTGTAATTCTACAAATTATTTATTCTAAATCTTAAATATCCCTGCCTATTGTCAGGATACTACTAATTGAATAAGCCTTTTATTTTAACATGGAGTTAGTTTTGGGGTCAGATGCCTGTTTTCCTTATTGAGAGGTGCTGTACCTCAAGTATTCCCAGAGGGGCCAAGAGCTCCGGCATCCTGCTGAAGGATCAGAAAGATGCATGGAGTTGGCAGGTAGTGACTCGTAGGCAGGCATGATTTCAGACATTCTTTGGTGCCCACCAATTTATTTGCAAAGTGGTCTCAGGGGCCTTTAACAGAGGGCAATGAGAGATAAGGGCCTGGTAGTGTGCTGGTAAAATGTATAACAATTTCTGTGATGGGCACGAGGTTGGGAAGCCCTGGTTCATAGTGTGTGCCAATTTCTCTGGTATAAATATTCCCATCATGGCCACTTCAGACTGCCAACGTAATGTCAGCTGGCTCACAAATTCCTGGAAATTTACCAATCAGCTTTCATGGGCCAATACAAGCTTAACTTAGCACCCCACTGGCAGGCTTACATACAAATAATCTCTGACAGAGGTGGTTGCCAACTAAGCAATAAACTCAGTAGCACATGACTGACAGCAGATCCCTTTCAGGGGTAAAAAAATTTAAAAAAAGAAAAAGAAAAAATGGAAGGCCTTAGGCTCACTTTGAGTAAGCATGGAATGAAAGAGGCAACAGAAATGGACAAATGCCTCACAGACTGGTGAGGCTGGTATAGCCAACATGAGCTGGATTCAAATCCTTTCTCTCGCACCTTACAGATGTGGGATCTCAGGCAAGACATTTCACCTCTTTAAGCCTCCATTTCCTAGCTGTAAAGTGAGGACTCCAACACTCCCTACCCCAAGAGATGTCGAGTAAATCATAGGAATGTGTGTTAGAGCTCGTACTGATTGCTACATGGTAGGGTGATTATTATTCAGTTTTGCCCAAGCACCACCTTGCTCTTCTGAAAGACCCTTGGGAGGACTGGGAAGGTTTTCCCACTGTGATGATTCTTTGAGCTTTAAGGATCAAATTCGCTGTGCTTCCCATGGTATGGGAGCCATGATCACTCACCATTCTAGTGCGTGGCCAGATGAGGGTCTCCGCTCCTTTGGCCTGAAGTCTGAGCTAGCAGGACAACCATCGCTCATGGCATACACCCTTCCTCAATTCCTCAATTCCGCCAAAGATGGCGGGTGGGAAGTGGTCCCTTTGCTTTTGGAAGCATTATTGCATAGTGATTAAAAAAACAGCTTCTAGTTTCTGACAGATCTGGGTCAAAGATGAGCTCCACCACTTCAATGGTATGACTGTGTAAACTGCATAATGCTGCGAGATCCTCTAAAAAGCCGGTTATATTTTTTACATTATTAAATGTTCCTTCTTGATCTTTTTTTCTTGTCATTTAGATTGGAGTCATTAGTCTGATGATAATAAAATGACAGCTAACACCAAGCACTTATTATGTGTCAAACACTGTGCCAAATGTGGATTATTTTATCTAATCCTTATAACCAATCCTATAAGCTAACTCTTATCACCCCCATTCCTAGATCCAAAACTGGAGGAAAAGAGAGTTTAAATAACTTGCCTGAGCAAAAACTCCCCGATTTCCCCAGTCACCTTCCACCTAGTGGGAGCCACCAATGCCTCTCACCTTGGGTATGGTGGTGCATGCCTATAATCCCAGTACTTGGGAGGCTGAAACAGGAGGATCACAGGTTCAAGGCCAGCCTCAGCAATTTAGCAAGACCCTGTTTCGAAATAAAGAAGAAAAATAGATCTGGGCAGTAGCTTAGAGGTAGAATGCCCCTGGGTTCAATCGCCAGTCCCATAAGTAATAATAATAGTAATATCTTGCCTGAGGTCTCGTATGTGTTCAGAGCCTATAGGGGTCCCTGATAAATATCGCTTATTACTACTAACAGTTGTTACTTATCGGTAATTGGGAACTCCACTGGGTCATCACAGTGTGTGATGTGTTCTTGCTCATGTGTTCACGCTCTAGCCCTTGGTGTAAATGGCAGTCCTGAAAGTCACTGCCTATGCTACCCGTGTCTCTCACAATGAAGTATGTCGTGAGCTCTGTCATTTCTACACACACTTCAGAATGCATCTTGGTCTGCATTCGCTTTAGGGAGCTCCAGTGTGTCCAAAAAGAAATGAGAGCCCCGGCCAGCTTTGCCTCCTCGAGTTCCTCTAGAATTGGCCCCGATTTCCCCAGTCACCTTCCACCTAGTGGGAGCCACCAATGCCTCTCACCTTGGACTGCTGCCAGCTCTGATGGTCTCCTGGCACCCCTCCATCCCATCCCTGCCTCTCCATGTGAGCGCTCACATGATGCCTGTGGTCAGGTCCCGGTGAGCTTCATCAGAAGCCAACGTGTTGCTTCAGCATTTCTTCCAGTCTCAAGGACAGACACCAGAATCTGCCACACAGTATCTCTGTCTCCGCTCCTGTCCCTGTGTCTCCCGTCTCTGTCGACTCTTAACACGCTGGACTGTGTTCACCTCTGAAGCCTCCATTTTCAGTGTCGCTTGCTTAGAGAAGCCTTGCTTGAGTTCCCTAGAGTAGATCACATCCTTCTTTCATGTTCACCATAAAGCATGTGCCCTTCCTTCAGAATACATGTAAAAGTTGCAATTACCCATTTAGTAACGTGATTATTTTATAAATGTCATGTACCCACAGCACCCTCCATTAGATTATAGTTTGATGAAGGCAGGCATCCCGTTTACTGAAGATGATATATCAGTGTCTACAACAGAACCTGGTATATACTATTCACTTATTTGTGAAGGAATGAAAGGAGAGAGGGAGTAAAGAAAGGAGAAAGAAAGGAATGAGGTATAGATCTAGATGGAGGTTAGCGTTACACAAATGAACTCCAAGTTGAAAGACTCAATGCCTAAAAAGTAGAGAACAAAGCAACATAGGATATCAAAAGGGAGATGCTGCCGGGCGTGGTGGCGCACGCTTGCAATCCCAGTACTTTGGGAGGCGGAGACCGGAGGATCCGGGTTCGTGGCCAGCCTCAGCTCTCTCGCTCTTTCTCTCCCTGTCTGTCTCTCTCTTTCTCTCTCTCCTTAGTGAGGCCCTCCGCAACTTCATGAGACCCGGTTTCAAAATAAAGTATAAAAAATAGGGCCAGGGGC
>PVJS01058949.1:0-11641 GCA_004027185.1 Glis glis | reverse complement strand
AGGATCCTCCCGTCTCCGCCTCCCAAAGTACTGGGATTACAAGCGTGCGCCACCACGCCCGGCTCAGAAGTAAATTTCAAAAAAGTAAATAAATGAAACCTTTTATTATAGTTGGAAACATTACTAATTCCAAATTCTGAGAATTCTCAAAAGAATTGATTTCTATCAGTTTCAAAACATTATAGTCTAACCCAGAAAATCTTAATCTGGGGTCCATAGCTGAGTTATAAGTAAATCTGTGAACTTTAAAACTTATATACAGAATTGTATGTTTATGGGCAGTAACCTTGAAAGAGAGCTTTAACTAGTTTCTCAGAAGAATCCTTGATCCAAAAAAAGTTAAAGAACTACTGATCTTTATTCATGTCTATGTATCACTGTATTAAAACACTTGAACCAAGTTTAATTCTTAACAAAAGTTCTCCATTTCTAGTTTCTAGGATCTTCCATCCAGATTTTAAAAGATTAAGACAAATCAAGGCATGGTGTTAACAATGGTAGCCATTGTATTTACATGAAACTTGCTTTCTTTTTGTAGCTTGTTGATTTGGTATATGTAGCTACACACTAATATCTATACAAATAGGCTCAAATAGCACTGAAGTGATTTCTAGTTCCTCTCAGTGTAATTTTAAGCAATTCTTTTTTCTTTTTCCTTTGTTTTCCGGTGAATTGCACAGCAGTAGGCATAGCCGACCCTGCTGCTCTTGGCTTCATCATTTCTCCGTGGTCTCTACTGTTGCTGCCGTCTGGGAGTGTGTCATTTACAGATGAAAACATTTCCAACCAGGACCTTCGAGCATTCACTGCACCAGAAGTTCTTCAAAATCAGTCACTAACTTCTCTCTCAGATGTTGAAAAGGTAGCCATTAAATCTTTTTTTGTTGTTGTTGTTGTTTGTTATTTTGCTGGGGTAGGGCAAGTGAAGACAATGGGCTATGCTACCTCAGTGCCCTGAAATAAAAATTCATTATACTTAAAATGATCATATATTCCAAGATATTTGCTTTATTTCATTCAAGAATTCATAGTAGTTCTATAGAAAATTATGTATCTGAGAAAAGACACTAAAAAAGTTAGCCATTATTAATTTATGTTAATAAATACTTATTAAATGTCTGCTATGTATATTAATACACTGCTCATGAAGAAGATACAAAAAATAACCAGAAAGTGGACCCTGATTAATGTATATAGAGCAACCTAAAATATATGGCAGGATGAAACAAATGCTATGTAGGCAGATAAAATGTCTTGAGAGTCTACAAGAGAAGGAGTTCGTTTTTAGTGTAGAATGATGTCACAGAGAAGGTAGAATTTACATTTAGCTATGAGGAATAAGTAGACTTTGTTTGTTTGTTTGTTTGTTTTTGTGGTGCTAGGGATTGAACCCAGGGGCATTCTACCTCCGAGTTATACCCCCAGCCCTTTTTTTATGTTTTGTTTTGAAACAGGATCTCGCTAAGTTGCTGACAGCCTCACTAAGTTGCTGAGGCTGGCCTCGAACCTGTGATCCTCTTGTCTCAGCCTCCCAAGTACTGGGATAACAAGTATCTACTTCTAAGTGAAGATAGGGCCGGGCGTGGTGGCGCAAGGTTGTAATCAAGCTACTTAGGCCCTCTGTAACTTAGTGAGACCCTGTTTCAAAATAAAGAATAAAAAATAGGGCTGGGGGTATAGCTTGGAGGTAGAATGCCCCTGGATTCAATCCCCAGTACTGCAAAAAATAAATAAATAAATAATAAATAAATAAATAAATAAGTAAATAAATAAATAAATGTAGAAAGAACATTCCATCCAGGGTTATTAGTATGGACAATGACAAGAGGCAACCAGTTGTCCACTATGGTTGGGTCAGTGCTCCTGCTGTCTGCAGGGTTGTGGTTAAAGACAGGAAGGGAGGCAGTAGGTCAACATGAGGAGGTCTTGAATGCCAGCACTTGAGACTTTCCTCTGAGGCATAGTTTCAGGACCGTGATACGATGGATTTTGTGATTTTGTAGGTTGAGCTTGACAAAGTGGGTAGCTTGGGGAGATATATGATTTCATGGGAATATTATTGTGCAGTTTTAATAACCTGTAGAAAAGAAAATAATGTACTGTCTTAGAAATATAAAGAAGTGGACTAAGGGTATACAGTGGAGATAACACTGACAAGAGTCTGACAGTTCATTTGCTGGAAGAATAAAGACAAAGGAGAAGTTTATGATAGAAATATTCAGTCTGACTATGATGATGTCATTGACTTCAGAATAAGATTTTTTCTATTATTTGGAGAATATTAGTTTCTGTAATCAAACCCACATAGATAAGACCTTACATATTTAATACAGTGCGTTCCTTCTGTACAAATGGAAAAAAAAAGTTTAACATTTCTAGACCAATATGGCTGTTAATTTCTTTACAATGCCAACTCAACATGGTAAACTGAGATACTTTTCCCAAAGTCAACAGCACAGATAAAGTTTCCAAAAATTCGAATTATATATATATGTGTGTATATATATATATTTATATAAAAAGACCAATAATAGCAGTATGTTATGCATCAGTAGCAGCAACAGCTTTTCCAGATTCTGCAGTCATCTGAACAAAATTGTAGACATCCAGTACTCTCCATTAAAAAAAAAAAGAAAAAAAGGTAAAGAGAAAACAGCAAAGTCCTGTTACTGTTGTGATACCTGGCCAGAATAAGATCTAATTTTATTGTCAAAGCTATGAAAAAAATTGAGAGGCATATATTATGTACATATAATATTATATAATATTATATAGCAAATTGTGTGTAATCTAGATATGGAGCTATGGAGAATTAAGAATTTATATCGCCGGGCGTGGTGGCGCACGCTTGTAATCCTAGTACTTTGGGAGGCTGCGACCAGAGGATCCGGGTTCGTGGCCAGCCTCAGCTACTTAGTGAGGCCCTCCGCAACTCAGTGAGACCCGTTTCAAAATAAAGAATAAAAAATAGGTCTCTGGGGGGGGGGATATAGCTCGGAGGTAGAATACCCCTCGGTTCAATCCCCAGTACCACAAAAAAAAGAATTTATATCAACATCCTTTCCCATACATCATTCCACATAAGTGTTAAAAATAAGCTAATAATTTCCTAATAGTAAAATTGTTAAATCTAAAAGCATGTACATTTTATATTTTTATTATCTTATTGCCACTGGAAGGAGTTGTACCCATTTATCTTTCTACTGACAATCATAAAATAGTTCCTTTTTGAGAGAGAGAGAGAGAGACACATGTGCTGATGAAGCTAGAAGAAAGCCTCTTGATTTGGGCCATCAATTGTGTATGTGAAAAATGACAGATGAGAATCCAGGCTTAAGTTTACCTACAATTTATATTCCATGAACTGCTTAAGAAATTTGGGAGGTACAGCAACCAGCAAAAGGAGACAATAGCTATGGGGCGGAGGCGATGCTTAAGGCATTAGCCCTAAGAAGTTTCCCATTACGTGAGATGAGGTGTTTGAAAAGGACTTTGTATACTGTAGAGTGTATACAGTCTCGGTCATTGTTACAGATTATGAAGGTGTTCAAATGTACCTGTAATATTTTATTAAGCTGAATAGTATAGACATAGTTATTCATTTTTATTGTTATCTAAACAACATGCACTCACTCTGTATACTATTATTCAGTTAATAATACACTTTTAAAAGACAGAGGGTGGAAGCCAGGCGTGGTGGTGCATGTCTGCAATCCTAGAACTTGAGAGGCTCAGGCAGAAGGATTGCAGGTCCAGCCTCAACGACTCAGGGAGACCCTCAGCAACTTAGCAAGATCCTGTTTAAAAATAAAAAGGGTTGGGAGTGTAGCTCCGAGGTAGGTTGTCCCTGGGTTCAATCTCCAGTACCAAAAAGAAAAAAAAAAAAAGACAGAGGGTGATTAGAACTTGGGAATAGGTGTAATGTGTGCACAGATTATTTAGCCCTTGAGATTTCTGGATTGTAATTGAGTGTCAGGGGTGTCTGCACACCAGGCATACTAAATTTTGTTTGTGCGAGCACTTTTGGGAGAGAGTGTCCATATGGCATCAGTCTCTTAAGTGGGTCTGGTGACCTCAGAAAAAAATAAGAACCACTGCACAATCATAAAGCCATGGATATCTTAGTTTAAAAAAACCTCTTCTGAATTGCGAGAGAATCTCCTTCTCTAATTATGAATAACTTTGTGTAGATACCTATGAATTTTTTCTGTAAGGCCTTTGAAATCCACAATAAAAGAAAAAAGTGCTTAGCAAAAATTTCTGGTGCACAGTTGCTTTTCTGATTTGCTAAGAGTTTTCCCACTTTGCCCTGTGATGTCAAGAACCACTAACAAGCAAACTACCCTGTATTAGGAACAACTATAGACTACTTGTTTGGGAAAGTGACTGAACCACTCTGTTACTATGCTAAGCATTTAGGAAGTGTTTGGAATTGATGGGCATAGGAATGTTGCTGTTATTATGTTAAAGTTGATTTCTTTGTGAGTCTCATAGGATCGTCCAGCTTACCTCGCCTTAAAAGTTCCAGTGTAAAACTGGGCGTGAGGCCTGTAATCCCAGTACTTAGGAGGCTGAGACAGGAGAATCACAGGTTCAAGGACAGCTTCAGCAAGTAGTGAAACTCATCAACCTAGTGAGACCCTGTTTCCAAAAAAAAAATAAGGTTCCAGTATAATTCTAAATACCAAAAAATAAATAAAAGGCAATTTTTAAAAATCCCATTCTGTTTACAACATAAACATAAAGCAAAAGTCAGGGGAATAATCCTATATTCCAGTACTGTACCATTTTTAAATGTAGGTTCTGCAGCCACTGATTCAACCAACCACGTATTTTTTTTTTTTTTGTGGTGGTGGTGGTACTGGGGATTTAACCCAGGGGCTTACACATGCTAGGCTGTACCACTGAGCTATGCCCAACCCTGTCCCCTAAATTATTTATTTGCTTATTTATTTAGAGAGAATCTCACTAAGCTGCCCAGACTGACCTTGAGTTTGCAAATCTCCTATCTCAAATTCCTGAGTAGCTAGGATTACAGGTGCATGCCACAGACCTGGCTGGATTAAAAATATTTGAAAAAAATGCATCTGAACTGAACAGATACATTATTTTCTTCTTGTCATTTTTCTCTAAATAGTACAACATAATAACTATTTACATAGTGTTTACACTGTATTTGGTATCATAAGCCACCTAGAGATGATATGAAATATACTGGAAGGATGCACATAGGCTACATGCAAATATCATGCCATTTTGTATAAGGTACTTGAGTATTTGTGAATTTTCATATCCACTTAGGGCCCTTACAGATAACTGTATTATATTCTGGTTTTAACACGCAAGGAAATTTTGAAAAAGAGGATGGTAACTGCATTTAATGATTTTCATGGGCTGGGCGTGGCGGCGCATACTTATAATCCCAGTACTTGGGAGGCTGAGACAGGAGGATCGCAGGTTCGCAGCCAGCCTCAGCTACTTAGTGAGGCCCTCTGCAACTTAGTGAGACCCTGTTTCAAAATAAAGAATAAAAAATAGGGCTGGGGGTGTAGCTCAAAGGTAGAATGCTCCTGGGTTCCATTCCCGGTACCACACACACAAAAATAATAATTATTATTATTTTCATGAGTTATGAATATGTCATTAGCTGACAATAAGTGCTTCCTTTATATGTTTATATATAATACTATATTATATATATGCTATACTATATATGCCATATATATACATATACATATATATGTGTCTATATATAGTACCTAGCACTATATTGTGAATAATAGTGAGTGCTTAGCAAGATCTTGACACATGGAAATGTTTCCTTTATTCAATGGGACTTAAAAGTGTCTTACAAGCTGTACACATACATTTGTCTGAAAAGTGTACCTTATTACCAGCTATGTAAATAGGTGCTTTCAGTTATTTACCTAAAATTTTTACTTGTCAAGATAGCATGTCCCTGTGAATACCTAGACAGGTATATACAGATCACACTGAGCTTTTGGATCCTCTGGTTCTTCTCTCTTACCCAGTAATTTTCCACTTCCTGCTTGCTATTTGACAGTTCTTTTGAAATCATTTTGATGGGAAGGAATCTGAATCAAATTATTATGATTTCTCTTTGAGAACATTGACGTGCACTAGAGATTTTTACTACACTTCTAACAAATTAACAAGATCTTAGTTTAAGTGCTCATCACCACTAAGTTGCAATCTAAATATCAAGAATTGTAACTTCTACCATATTTGTGCTTTATTTCTCAAGCTTAGCAGAAGCCTCAACTGAACTTCACAAAAAAAGACTGGATGCCCCCACCACACTATACTGTATTTGTTCTGTGTTAAATCTTATTAATCCATCCTTTCTCCCCTTTTTTCCATTCATTCATTTGTTCATTCATAAATTCGACAAACGTATTTCTTATATTCCAGGACGCTGAGTCATTGAAGGAAAAACTTGAGGATTGTTTAGTGTCAGAGTCCAACATTTAATCACATAACTAAATTGAAATTTGTAAAAGTTGTGGAGATATCACCTGAAACTACTAGGATGGCCTGTGTCACTAGAAAATAACAACTGTTGATGTGGATGCAGAGAAATTAGAAACCTTGTGCACCACTGGTGGAAATGTTTTTAAAACGGTGTAGCCATTATGGGAAATAGTATAGACGTCCCTCAAAAAACTCAAAATAGAATTAACCATATGATCCAACAATCCCACTTCTGAGACTATATCCAGAAGCATTCAGAGCAGGATCACAAAGATCCATGCACACCCATGTTCAATGCAGCATTATTTGCAATAGCCAAAAGCTGGACACAATCCAGATGTTCACTGACAGATGAACAGATTATGCTTCCGTTCACAAAAAGGAAATCCCGTTGCGTGTTACAGCATGGTTGAACATTGAGAGCATTATGCCAAACAAAATAAACCAATCACAGAAAGACAAATACTATGTGATTCCACTCGTATAAAGTATCTGAAGTAATCAAAATCATAGAAACAGAAAGTCAAAATGCAGTAAACAAGGATTGTGGGGAGATGGGAGAGGAAATTGTCATTTAATGGGATAGAGTTTGAGTTTTGCAGAGTGAAAAAGTTTCAGAGTTCTGTTGCACAATAAAGCAAATATTCTTAACACCACTGAAATGTACATTTAAAAATGGTTATTGTTATCCAGGCGTGGTAGCACATGCCTATAATCCCAGTACTTGGGAGGGTGAGATAGGAGGATGGCAGGTTTGAGGAGAGACTCTCATCAAACTAGCAAGACCCTGTTTCAAAATAAAGATAAAATTGGGCTGGGGTGTAGCTCAGAGTTAGAATGCCCCTGGTTCAATCTCCAGTAACACACACACACACACACACACACGAAAAAATGGTTATTGTTATGTGTTTGTTTCTACCATAGTAAAAAAAAAAGACATCATAAACTGGGGTTTTGATAGGTACAAAAGCATTATAACTAATTTAGCTCTTGGGGCTAGGAATTTAGCTCAGTGATAAGAGTGCCCAGCATGTGCAAGGTTCTGGATTCAAGCCCTAGCACCACAAACAACAAAAAAAGAAATCTAGCTCTTTAAGTATCACTTCGCCATACAATGTGAAGCATGTTTTCTTTATATCAGTCTTTAAATACATAGCTTCTTAACTTTGCAAACCCAAGGCCTTGTGTATAATAGAGCATCTCCTTTTTTTTTTCTTTTTTTGGCAAGGTGGGGGGCTGCAGTGCTGGGAATTGAACCCTCAGACCTGCAATCCTTCTGTCTTAGCCCCCAAGTACTGGGATTATAGGCATGCACTACCGCACCCAGCCCATTTTATTTTATTTTATTTTATTTCATTTATTTATTTATTTGT
The DNA here is from genome assembly GCA_004027185.1 of Glis glis. Taxonomy (NCBI): domain Eukaryota; kingdom Metazoa; phylum Chordata; class Mammalia; order Rodentia; family Gliridae; genus Glis; species Glis glis. The sequence continues at coordinate 3,776 of PVJS01058949.1, read as the reverse complement.
GTGTGTGTGTGTGTGTGTGTGTGTGTATGTGTAGTATTGAGGATTGAACCCAGGGGCATTCTACCTCCAAGCTACACTCCCAGCCTTATTTTATTTTTAATTTTTAAATAGGGTCTCATTAAGTTGCTGAGAGTCTTGCTCAATTGCTGAGGCTGTCCTTGAAAATGCCGTCCTCCTGTCTCAGCCTCCCAAGTACTGGGCCCATTTTACTTTTTAACAAATATTTACTGTGTGGGCTCTGGGTAGAATTCTGTCTGTCACTTAAAAGATACATGAACACAGGCAATTTGTTTAACTTCCTTATGTCTCGAGTGCCTTATCTATATGGGATTAGTTATAGTACTTGCCTCATAAGGTTATTTAAATTTTAAGTAAGATAATACTTACAAAGTCCTTAGAACAGTACCCAGCTTATAGTAAGCACCAAAAATATTAACTGTTATTATTATATGTCAGATACTGTTCTAAGTCTAGGAGTTGAGTGGTGAACGGGCACAAAGTCCCTCTGTCCTTGGTTTACATTTCTTTCTCTCTCTCTCTCTCTCTCTCTCTCTCTCTTTCTTTTCTGTACTGGAGATTTGCAGTACCAGGGGTGTTCTATCTCTGAGCTACAACCCCAGCCCTATTTTATTTTTAATTTTGAAACAGGATCTCACTAAGTGGCTGAGGGCTTCTCTAGGTTGCTGAGGCTGGCCTTGAACCTGCGTTCCTCCTGTTTTAGCCTTCCAAGTACTGGGATTACAGGTGTGCACCACTGTGCCCTGCATGGGTTTACATTTCAACACATTATAACTGTAAAGATAAAAACATATTTTTGTCTCCCATGAATTATATTAATGAGCTCCCTCAACCCCCTTCTTTCCGTGCCACATTGTTTTTGTATCTTTTTCTGATTCCTCCCTTTCTAAGTACATTTAGTACTCAATTGCCTAAATTTCTCAAGTCTACTTCCAAGTCCAGCCATTCTCCTCCTTTCTCTTCACCCTGTGGTTAGTTAGGTCATCTCCCTCCCTTCTCTTGGACTGTTGTTGTAATCTCCTGACTCTCATTCCTGCTTCTTCACTATTCTTCCTATTACTGTCAGATTAATCCCCTCATCTTGTCATTTCTCTTCCTGAAAATTCTCATTGAGTTCCTCCTTTTTTACTCTGTAAAGTACACATTCCCTTACCCAAACATACAAAGCCCCAGAATTGAGTCCCCTCTACCTTCGGATTCATCCTGTTTTCTGGCTTCCCTGCTTTATATACCACCGTCTTTCTCCTAATTTCCTTAATTACACTTCCTATACTTGCTGATATTGTTAATTCAAGGTAATTATTCTGGGTATGAGAGGCTTTTTTCTCAATAGATAAAAAGCAAAGGAAAATAGATGGACCAAATACACGCATGTTTCTGAATAGTCCTTCCTGTGCATGGCCTTCCTCCTGTCCTCCCGTGTCTCTAAGTGGACTGTAATCCATCTACTGCTGCTGTTTAGCAACTCGGTGAACCACGCGCTCTCAGTGGTGTGGCCGCACTGTATTAATCCAGTTGCACCTTGGTATCAGCAATCTCCTTTATGCTTGTGTTTTCTCAGGCTGCACCAACAGTAGAAACTCCTAGCTTATGAATAATGTGTATGGAAGAATCATTCACTTTTACCATATAGGTTGCTTAGAATAACTATAAAATATTAAACATTTTAATTTGTATTCTGTAAGAAATATTTCTTAGATATCAGATACCAGATGCTATTATTATACATTATCTTACTGAGGCTCTGACTTACTTGGAGTTACTTCTTTTTTTATGTTCATTTATTGGTGCATTGTAATGATACATTTTGATATATGTCAGAGTATCAACATCATATATGCACACATTGCACATTTAGCCTTCCCTCCAATCCCACCCTATTCCCTCCCTCTTCCATCCCTTTCATGCTCCGGATAGAGTTACTTCTTTAACAAAATTTAAATGACTTAAAATATTATGAAAAATTTGGAACCCAACCAGGCCCCGTGACACATGCCTACAACACTAGCTACTGGGGAGGCAGCAGCAGCAGGAGGAGGATTGCAAGTTTAGGACCAGCCTTGGCAACTGAATGAGACCCTATCTCAAAATCAAATTTTTAAAAAGGACTAGGGATGAAGCTCAGTGGTAGAGTACCCCTGGGTTCAATCCCCAGTACAGCAAACAAACAAACAAATAAATATTGGAACCTATAAAGTCTCATCCTAATAATGTAGCAACTATCATTTTTGTTTATTGTATTTCTCTATATAGATCTTTTATTTTATGTGTATTAGTAAGGGATCTCCTGAGAAACAACCAGTAGGATGTGTGTGTGTGTGTGTGTGTGTGTGTGTGTGTGTATCTATAATGCACACATGTATATAAAAAGATTTACCATAGAAGATGGCTCATGTAATTATGGACTCCAGTATATTGAGGGCAAGTCTACAAGCTGGAGCCCCAGGAGAACTGATGGCGTGCTGCCAGGCTGCGTCCAAAGGCCAGAGCACAGTAGGACTCATGATGTACTTTCAGTCCAGAGGCTGCAGGCTTGAGGCCCAGGAAGATCTGTTTCAGTTCAAGTCCAAACGAGGAAAAAGTTGATGTCCCAGGTTGAGGGCAATCAGGCAGAAAGATTCTTACTTGGGAAAGTAAACCTTTTTGTTCTTTTCAGGCTTTCAACTGATTGGAAGAGGCCCACTCATGTAGGGAGGACAATCAGTTTTACTTAGTCTGTGGATTTAAATGTTAATCTCATTCGAAAACACCTTTACAGAAACGCCCAGAATAATGTTTGACCAAATATCTAGGCACCCCATGGCCCAGTCAGATTGACATAGGTACCAGCAAGAGTACAATTTTGTGACCTAGTTTTAAGAATCGTTTTATAAATTTTATACAGTGATGTATAAAAATTACTAACATACAGTAACTCATTTGGCATACTGAAAAGTAAGAATAGAAGATCTTAAAGCACTGGCCTTATCTAAAAGAATCACAAATCAAAATATAATCAAGTATGCAGTTAATCTTTGTTAAAGCTACAAAAAATGTTTTTCATACACGAGAACCTTTGAAGAGGTGTTTAACATACAAGGCTCTCTGAAGTGAACCCTAAAGAGAAGTATGATACCAATAGACTGGACCATGCTATCTTGAACTTCATGCACATTTAATTCAGCAGACACATATTAAATATCTACTGTGTACAAGTTCTGTGGGTTGCTTAAAGGGAAAGAACTGTTTAAGGAAAACAAAAAAGGATTTCTCTAACTATAATACAAGATGGTGTTATTTAACTACTTCATCAGAAATACAAATGAAATATAACTATCATCTAAGAAAATACTTTATCCTGTTTAAAAGAGTTTACATGGCCTATATAATGAAAAACATCATATTTGGCCTATAAATAATGGGTAAAACTTTCATTAACAAAGAGAATATATATTTTTGGTGAAAACAGCTTAAGAAAAGGTAGAAAAGAGAATTTTTTTTTCTTTTCTTTTTTGGTGGTCCTGGGGATTGAACCCAGGGGCATTCTACCTCTGAGCTACACCCGCAGGCCTATTTTATTTTTTATTTTGAAACAGGGTCTCAAGCCGGGCGTGGTGGCGCACGCTTGTAATCCCAGTACTTTGGGAGGCGGAGACCGGAGGATCCGGGTTCGCGGCCAGCCTCAGCTCGTGCACGTGCACGCGGGCGCGCGCGCACGGTCTCTCTCTCTCCCTGTCTCTCTCTCTCTCTCTCTCTCTCTGTCTCTCTCTCTCTCTTTC
>PVJS01058948.1:0-11641 GCA_004027185.1 Glis glis | reverse complement strand
CTCCTCCTCCTCCTCCTCCTCTTCCTCCTTCTCCTCCTCCGCCTTCTTCTCTCCCTCCTCCTTTCTTCTTCTTTTTGGTACTGGGATTGAATCCAGAGGCATTCCATCTCCAAGCTACACCCCCAACCCTTTGTATTTTTTTATTTTGAGACAGGGTCTCACTAAGTCACTGAGGGTCTTGCTAAGTTGCTGAGACTGGCTGGCCTCAAACTTGCAATCCTGTCTCAACCTCCCAAGTACCGGGATTACAGGTGTGTGCCACCATGCCTGGCTGGTGTGACTTCTTTAAGCAACCAAAGTGGGGCATTCTCTCCATGTGCCCAGTGTGGGGAGAGAACTCCTGTCCTCATGACTGACCATCTTCCATTGACTCAAAGCAGAGCCCTGAAAAACTTAGTTGTAAATGTAACATGTAAATGTGGTGACATGTAAATTTGGGTGGGGTAAAGGGGAAGTACTGGGTGCATGTGCAGCCTCTGGTCGGGGATTCCCTGACTGCCTGCAGTTGGGACCCTACATGCCTGCGTGGGGTTAGGAGAAGATGAGTTCTGGAAAACTCATCACGAAATATGGTGCTGGGTAAAGGCCAATCATGGGAAGACAAAATCTTCACAGATACCCATGGCTTTCTCTCAAGTTGTCCAGGTCACTAACGTGGGAAGGGGTCTGCAGCAACAGAGGGGAGAGCTACTTCCAGAAGGTCTGGCACCGAGCATTTCTGCACCCCAACACAGGAGGCGCAGGTCCCAGCGTGTCCCCTCAGCATGGGGTTTGTCTGGATGCAGGCATGGTGGCTGTGATACCCTCAGAAGAACAAGACAGATACGCATCTTGTTTCTCACAACTCTCTTGTGATTGTGTGTGTGTGTGTGTGTGTGTGTGTGTGTGTGTGTGTGGTGTACTGGGGATTGAACCCAGAGGCATTCTACCTCCAATTATTCCCCCAGCCCTTTTTATTTTTTATTGTGAAACAGGGTCTTGCTGAGTTGCCCAGGCTGGCCTTGAACCTATTCCTCCTGTCTCAGGTACTGGGATTACAGGCGTGCACCTGTAGGAACAAGGTACATTCCAGAGCTCCAGACACAAAGATAGGAATAAGCCCATGAGGCGAGATGCATGTGGCGACTTCATCCAGGGTTAAGGGTCAAGATCACAGGGATGCTCTGTGCACGGGGATTTTTCAAAAATACCCTAAGTGGGTCATTTATGTCTAAACTTCGTAAGTTAAAAAAAAGAAAGGACCCAGAATGAGAATGGATTACAATGAACTCATTACAATTAACAATGTTAATTGCTGCATTACAATTAACTCATTAGTCACTTCAGCATCCATACAGCGCAGTGGCACAGCCGTGACTGAGTATGACGCTGGTGTGGTCTTGACCCCCTCCCGTTAGATTACTGGTGAGACCCTTATCAAACAGAGGCCAGAGGGTGTTTCTCCTCTCCAGCTCCATTCTCCTCTGCTTTTGTTGTTGATGTCTTCATGATATGCCAACTTATACGCTGTGTCATTCGGCATGCCGATTGCTCCAGTGTTAGAGTTTCTTGATTATAAAAAGGTCAAGACTTCAGCCTTGCCCGCAGTCTTCCTTGGCCGTCTTCCTTTCGCGGACACGGACTCACTGGTTTCCGCATATCCGGGTGTCTGTTGAGAGTGCTGAGTGAGGGCCTGGCTTCCAGAAGCTCTTGCTGGTGTTTGTGTAGGTGGCCTGTGAGTTACGCTTTGAGAAACACTGCTCTCGCGATGACTATTTCCCAACTAGGAGCACAGCTATCTATGTAAAGACAAAATGTCAAGTTTCCTCTCCTCTCCTGTGACCGCTGAGGACATTTCCTGCCATGGCTGCCTTTACCTGGGAAAAGCCTTTCCATGTCAGTCAGTTTCTACTATAAACAGTGGAAGAGCCACGAACGTATTTGTCTGCTTGGGATGCCATAGAAAATACCGCAGACCCGGTGGCTTGAGCAACATCAACGCATTCCTCACAGTTCTGGAAGCTGGAAAGTCCACGATCAAGATTCAGGCGGATGCAGTTTCTGGGGAAGACCTGCGTCCTGGCCCGTAGGTGGCCGGATCGCCACTTTCTCACCATGTCTTCATGGGGCAGAGGAGAGAGGGCGAGCACTTTGGTGTCTCTCCTGACAAGGACCCTAATCCTATCATGTCAAGTCCCCCGTTTATGATTTTATTGCAACTTATTTACCTTCCAAAGCCTCTGGCTCCAAATACAGTCACTCCGGGGGCTGTGGCTTCAGTGTTGACTACTGGGAGGATACAGTTCAGTCTATAGCAGCAGACCACCTTGGATTTTGGTGGAAATAGGACTTTCCCATCTTGGAGTTATCTGACAAAGGTTTCCCTTAGGACTGAAAAACAAAACCAACATTCGGCATCATCGAAGCAACCTGGGAAGAGTAGGAGGAACCGTAATAAACGGAGACGAACTTCTTGGCCCAGCTTGCCTCGGCGCACATGAGCTGTGGGCAGCACAAGCAGCGTTGCCTATGTTGTTGACCTCTCGAGTCAAACACGTATTAGGATCAGTCAAGGACAGGTGAGTAAAGAGCCGTAGAGAAGGCAGAGAAGAGCCTGGCCACCCTGCCCTCCTGGAGCTTCATTGGCAGCTATTAAGGGAAATGGAGTCGATAGCAAATGACCCTGCTAAGTAACCTCCCCATTGCCCAACGCATCCTGGAGTAACCATCGTGGAATGGGTAAGGAAGGCTCCAGAAGACGGCCATCTGAATGGGGTCTGAAGAAGAAGAAGAGTCAAATTTTGACAGGCAGAGACTGAGGAGTGGCACAGAGGGAAGGGAAGAGGTGTTCTAGAGAGGACAAAAGTCTGAGCAAGAGCCATGGCTGGCCACAAAATTTTGGGGTCCTGGCACCAAGTGACAACGGAACATCTCTTGTTGAAGAGCAGGAAAAAAGTGCTGCTGAGGGTACTAAAATACAAAGCTTCTTCCTTCCTCCCCTCCACAGAGTACCTTTAGTATATATACTACTCATATATACTATACTTTAGTATATATACCTCATAAATACTATTATTTTCCTAAACATACATACCTATGATAAGTTTTGTTTTATAAACGAGGCACAGTAAGAAATTAACAACCAATAATAAAATAGAACAATCCTAACAATATGCTATAATAAAAGTTATTGAAAACTTGCAGATTGCTTATTTATGGATTTTTCCATTTACTAATATTTTTGGACGGTGGTTGAACACGGATGACTGAAACTGTAGAAGCCGTGGATAAGGAGGGATGGATGCACAGGAAGTGATATAAGCAAGAAAGACCCTCGTAGGGTTCCTTGGCCATTTGTGTTTCTTAGAACACCATTGTCTTCCTTCTGTGTTTGAAGCAAGTTCTGGTTCAAACAAAAAGCAGGACCTGCTGGGCTTGTTAGTGTGTCCTCTGTGCTCCTGTGCATGTTCCGTGGCCCTCTTGGACTTCACTTACTAACACGATTCCAATCAAAATGACTAAGAATTGAAACATGCCTACAGCCAAGCATTAAGCCAAGCTCGAAGTCGTTCTGAGCACAGCCTCTGTGTGGCTACCAGGTTGCAAGCCTACGAAGTCATCCTTGGCAAAAGCATGAATGCAGAAAAGTACATTTTCAGTTTGAGGGACAGTTGATTAATCTGTGTGTCTTGAACATAAGGCACAAGATGAAAAAACCTAGAAAAAGATGTTGGACTAGAACCTAGAGAGCCGTGAATGGCACAGCCAGGACCATGGAATTTTCTTTACATACACAGTTTTAAAAATGTATACTGGCCAGGTATGGTGGCGCACACTTATAATCCCTGCACTTGGGAGGCTGAGACAGGAGGATCGCAGGTTCAAAGCCAGCCTTGGCAACTTAGTGAGGCTCTCAGCAACCTAGTAAGACCCTGTTTCCAAATAAGAAATAAAGTCAGGCAGGGGTGTAGCTTGGAGGTAGAATGCCTCTGGGTTCAATCCCCAGTACCAAAATAAAATAAAAAATAAAAATGTATACTGAGAGCTGGGTGTGATGGCACACACCCATAATTCCAGTACTTGGGAGGCTGAGACAGGAGAATCGCAGGTTTGAGGACAGCCTCAGCAAGTAGTGAGACTCTCATCAACCTAGTGAGACCCTGTTTCCAAATAAAAATAAAATAGGGCTGGGGATGTAGCTCTGAGGTAGAATGCCTCCGAGCTACATTAAAAATGTGTAGTGTACGGTGTGGTGAGACTGGAGGTTTTGAGGAGAAGGGTGACAGGATATGGAGGGAGCTTTAGGCGGCAACTTATAAAGTGAACCATAGGACGCAACATTGACAAAGGGGGAGACGCCAGTCACGAGGTTGTTGAAGCAGCCCAAATAGGGACCAAAACTGAGGCTGTGGCTAGGAGTAAGGAGAACCCCCCACCCAAATGCAAAGATACACTTTGAAATTCAACTTAGAGCAGTTCTTTCTATACTGCTCGACTGGTTTTGTTTTCAAACTTGAAAGTTTATTTTAAAAATAAAGCTTTCTTTTCCCATTGGACTTCTAAAGTTTCACATGTCTGCAAAAAAAATTACTTGGGTTTTAGAAATTTTCTTTGGAAGCTTAAGGCTGTCAGTCAAGCTCTACCCAAAGTCCTTGCGACTCAACACTGCTCTCCCCAAAAGTGTTGCTAATGATGCCCCAATGCCTGGTGATTATATTAGAAAGCTGCACTTTATGCAAGCAAGGCTTAAATGTTTTCCACCTTAAATAAACTCTTTTTGTCTATTTTGGACCATATGGAATTCATATAGTGAAGATAAAATAAAAGTCTAACTGAAAACATCCTTTGGGGGAATTAAAGGGCTAAGCTCTACCTTCCACCAGTCTTAGCCACCCTGTGGTTGAAAGTCCATGCCAAGGGGCCCGTGGCAGCCCACAGAGGTGAGAGATGCTCTGGAGAGCTGAGTGTAAGCTGGTGAGATGAAATGCTGCCTGGCTCTGATCTAACTCCCAGTCTAGATGAGGTAAAGCCATGTCCGCATCTATTTAATGCATTAGAAAGACGGGTATGAGGGAGGAGGTAGGCAGGGTTTTCTGGTTCACACCTTGTTGGGAATATGCCCTAACGCTGGGTAGGTATAAACAAGGTGGTGGACAGTCTTCAGATGCTTGGTTTAATTCTGCCCTGTAAACTCAAAACATTTGTCAAGGCCTAGGTGCCAGATAATTCCCAACATAAAATGGATTTATTATTTTGACAGAAGCATATAATTTACCTTAGACTGGAGACTTTTTAAAATATTTCATCCATGTCTTCAAGCAAGGGCAACAAGTCTGATGCAGATGGGGTTTTTTAATTTTTTTTTTTTGGTACTGGGTATTGAACCCAGGGGTGTTCTGCCTCCAGGTCCTATCCCCAGCCCTTCTTATATATATATTTTTTATTTTGAAGCAGGGTCTTGTGAAGTTGCGGAGACTGGCCTAGAACCTGTAATCCTCCTGTCTCAGCCTCCCAAGTACTGGGATTACAGGTGTGTGCCACCATGCCCAGCCTGATGCAAGGTTTTAAAACATTTCTCACAGCAAATTTCTGACTCTAAGATGCTGTACACATCTCAATAGCTTTGTCTCTAAAGCCCTTGAGTACATGATGTCACTTCCCTCCTCTGTTCTCAAGGACAATCTGGTTGCTCAAAGTGTCCCATGGCCCCAGGTCTTTTCCACCGGAGTGGTCCTTTGTTGTGGTAGGGTTGCTTAGTGCTCTAGCCACAGACAGACTAGGCTTGAAAGGAGTACGGGAATGGTGAGGAATGAGCAATGTCTAGAAGAAGAAGACAGCAAGTTCAGGGCTGTCACTGCACCATCCTGCAGGACCTTGAGCTCCACAGGGCTGGCAAGGTGTGATAGGACATCTTATCTGGGTATAAAACAATGATTATTAATAAGGGGAAACTTGGTTGCCCAAAGGCCATGTGATAGTACCTAGAGATATTTTTTGATTGTCAAGACTGAAGTAGGGATAGGGGTGCTACTGGAAGCTAGTGGGTAGAGATCAAGGGTGCTGGTAAATGTGCTTCAATGCAAAGGACAGGCCCCACAACAAAGATGTGTCCGACCCCAAATTTCAATAGTTCTGAGGTTGAGAAACTCTGGTGTAAAATAACCATTGACCAAAGGAAAGAGGTGTCATGATATCTGGGGATTCCTTAACCTTGGCATTAAATTCTAAAGGCCTCCCCAGCTGAAGAGACTGATGTTCCAGATGGTGAGAAGGAAAATGGCATCTGGAGGAGTGACCAATGTTTCAGGAATCTCTTCTCCCCCTCACAGGGGAATGCATCTCTAACAATGTGTGTCCTTGTAGCTCCTACTTTTGTCTCTCTAGTGTCCGGCTCTTTTCCACCTTGATTCACCTTTAAGAAGGCACCTAAGCTAGGCTGCCCAGAGCCTCTATCCCAGAAGGAATGACACAGATGGCAAATGGCTGAGCCAGTTCATTTCTGAAGAAAGGGTCCTTACCAGGCGGCACTGTGTTCACCAGCTTTCCATTGCTGTGACAAAACACCTCAGATAAACAACTGAAAACATGGAAGGTTTATTTTGCTTCATGGTTCCAAAGGTTTCAGTCCATGGTCGCCGCACCCTGTTGCTTTGGGCCAGTGGCAGCACAGTGCACCATGTGATGGAGGAGGCTATTACCTCATGGCAGCCAGGAAGCAAAGAGAGGAAGGATGAGGGTCCTCATGTCCCCTTCAAGGGCACACCCCCAGTGACCTTTCTTTCACAAGGCCCCACCCCTGAAAGGTTTCATCACCTCCCAGTAGCACCAGAGGCTGACAATCAGGTTTTCAACACATGGGCCTTTGGGGGATGTAAGACCCATATCTTGGCTGTCGTGGTGGCACATGCCTATAATCCCAGTACTTGGGAGGCTGAGACAGGAGGATTGCAGGTCCGAGGACAGTCTCAGCAAGTAATGAGATGCTCCTCAATCTAGCGAGACCCTGTTTCAAAATAAAAATAAAATAGGGCTGGGGATGTAGCTCAGAGATAGAATGCTCCTGGGTTCAATCCCCCAGTACCACACACACACACACACACACACACACACACACACACACACATATACACACACACACAAAAGGACCCATACCTTAACAAGTATGTAAGTCCTCAGAGCAGCCCCAGCTACTTTCCTTTTCAGAGCCTGTGGGCTCACTTTTACTTTTTTCCATATCTTTTCAATGATTTTCTGCTATAGATTGAATATTGGTGTGTCCCAAAATTCAGATGTTGAAGTCCTAATCTCCAATATGGTGGTATGAACAAGTGGGGCTTTGGAGAGGTGGTTAGGTCTTGAGGGTGGAGCCCTTAGGAATGAGACTAGTGCCTGTGTAAGAAGAGACATGAGAGATACCATCTTTTCCCACCCTTGGCCCCTCCCTTTCTCTTTTTTTTTTTTGCAGTACCGGGGCGTTCTACCTCCGCGCTACGCCCCCGGCCCTATTTTTTATACTTTATTTTGAAACCGGGTCCCACAAAGTTGCGGAGGGCCTCACTAAGGAGAGATTGAGAGAGAGAGAGAGAGAGAGACAGGGAGAGAAAGAGAGAGAGAGCTGAGGCTGGCCGTGAACCCGAATCCTCCGGTCTCTGCCTCCCAAAGTACTGGGATTACAAGCATGCGCCACCACGCCCGGCTCCCTCCCTTTCTCTTGATCTTGGACTTCCCAGCCTCCAGGCCTCCAGAACTATAAGAAAGAACTGTTTGTTGTTTAAGCCACCTAGTCTATAGTAATTTGTTATAGCAATCAGAGATAACTAGGACAACATCTTTCTTATTTGCCTATTTATTTCAACTAGTGAGAGTCGGCTGCAAACAGAGAACCAAAATGCTCATTGTTCTGATACCGGGGAGATAGGAATTTGAATGATACCAGACTTGTGAGCTGCTTCAAGATAGGTGTCAAGGTTTATAAAAGTATAGATGTTTATAAAGGAACTAACTGAAAGCTCTCCAGCAAAGCCTCCGCCTCTGATGCCGACTTGTCCCATACACAAGGAAGCACGCAGTCACATCACGCAGGCTCCCAGGGACCTGGAAGCACCTGGTCCCATGAACGCGCAGATCCACCAAAACTGCCAGCTGAAAGACCATCGGCTCAGAAAACCCTGGCTAACCATGAGTGGAACCGAGAAGTACCACCTGAAATAGCTCAGATTTCTTCCTCCTTGTGTTCTGGGCAATTATTTTAATTAGGGGGGTGGAGGGAAACACACTATAGTACATGATGTACATACACAAACCTATAAGACTCAATCACTATCCGAGCATGAAAGGGAGGGAAGGGGGAGGGAATAGGGTGGGATTGGAGGGAGGGCTAAATGTGCAATGTGTGCATGTATGATGTCCATACCCTGACATATATCAAAATGTATAATTACAATGCACCAATAAATGAACATTAAAAAAATGAAAAAGAAAAGAAAGAAAGAGGAAGGAAGAAAGAAAGACTTGCTTAACAGTTCCATTTATTTAGCTAAGTTCCATTTAATTAAGTACAAGTAGTTTAATAAGTTTTTAATGTCCTAACAACTTATTCACCATGGAAGAAAATGTACACTAATAGAAATAAATAATAATATTTACTTCAAAAAAAAACAAGTGAACTGACATGACTCCAGAATGTGGACTATGAAATGCTTACTAGAGAGACCGCACAGAAGAGCCTCGAAAATTGAATGAAAATATTATGGAATATATTTTTACTCTACTGTATTTTTCTTTTTAACTAGAAAAGAAATACTTCTTAGTATAAAAAACTGCAAATGCAGGTCTCCTCTTTCCTTCCTCTCCTTTCTAAACTCCCTTGAGGAATAACCACTGTGAAGAGGTGGAGCCATAACGTATGACCTATAATCCCAGACATCTTTTCTTGCCTAACCAAACCTACAGTTGGTTGCTTTCTTTTGTGAATCATAAAATTGAGATCACACTAGACATATTTTTCAGCACTTTTATTTTTTCGTAATCTACCTTGGGTATCCTTTGATTATCAGTACACACGCATCTTAGTTTATCACTGTTCACAGTGTGTACCAAATACAATGCTTTCTCAGCATTCCTGCTTAATGTCTGAATCACTCATAAAAATTAATTTGAAAATATTGGTGGGAGACTGAGACAAAGTTCCCCTGACTGCTGTGCATGATATGTAATTGCCATTAGAAAAGAACAGAAATATATCATTAGCATTTCCGTTAGGCATTGAAATCCAGGGCAAAAGGAGGGCCCCAAATGAGCTGCTCAGCAGAAAAAGGTAGAAGGTCCTGGAAACACCAGACGAAACAGAGTAGCCAATTTCTCCCACACATCCCCTCCCCCAAACCTGCAATCAGCAGTAATTTTTGAGAAATAAAGCAAATGTATTGCCACATTCCTCTGCGTCGATTGTACTTGACTATTCTTTGTGGGAACTGCTCAGTACCAAATGTTTGGAAAGGAAGTTGGCTGGCCACAGTGTTTTCCTTTCCTCCTTTCCTTTCCTTTCCTTTCCTTTCCTTTCCTTTCCTTTCCTTTCCTTTCCTTTCCTTTTCTTTCCCCCTTTCCTTTCCTTTCCTTTCCTTTCCTTTCCTTTCCTTTCCTTTCCTTTCCTCCTTTCCTTTCCTTTCCTTTCCTTTCCTTTCCTTTCCTTTCCTTTCCTTTCCTTTCCTTTCCTTCTTTCCTTTCCTTTCCTTTCCTTTCCTTTCCTTTCCTTTCCTTTCCTTTCCTTTCCTTTCCTCTTTCCTTCCCTTCCCTTCCCTTCCCTTCCCTTCCCTTCCCTTCCCTTCCCTCCTTCCTCCTCCTTCCTTCCTTCTTCCTTCCTTCCTTTCTCTCTCTCTCTTTCTTTCCTTCAATGTATTCTGCTGCAGCTGCAAAATAGTAGAAGAAATCCAACCTCCACCCATCAAATTTTGGGAAAAAATTCTCCAATGATTTATTTATTTGTTTAGGCTCTATTTACTTATCTATTTGTACAGAGCACTTGCACATTGCACGTTGGTGTTTACACATTCTGAAACCTCTTGATAATCCACAGAGGCCATGAAAACACATTTTTAAAGATCGATTTAGAGATCGATTTTCTCGCAAATAAGTGGGCCTTTTAAATTGGGATTAACTCATGTACTCACTCCTTGGCTGCCGAGGCTGTGTGGCCCTGACTGAGTCCCCAGACTGTTTGTTTTCTTAGAGGTTATGCCCAGGTGGGCCACAACATTCATAGTGATTATGACAAAGTGCTTTCCAAAGGCTGCCTCGATGTTTGGGTTCAGCATGTGCAACCTTGGGTTCCCTTGGCTCTGTATAACGGCTGGCTCCATTCTAGCAAAGAGTAGCAAGCATCAGATTACGCAGTAATATATCTGCTATCTTCTTAGTAAGGTCGTGCAGGCCCCCGGGTCCTCCCAAATCTGCCTCTCAGCCCTCCAAACTCATGCACCACAGTTGTGAACACTGGGCCCACAGGAAGTTGTTCAGGTTGTCATGGCTCTCCTCTGCCTGCAAGGCTGTTCCCCTGCCCCCCCGTCACCAGGCATGGCTCTTGTCCTTCAAGGCCCCCAATCGTTTTGAAAATTTTCTTACCCATTTTCCCCTCTTGCCCTTCCTAGGCATAAGAAAGCCTCCACAATTACGCGGTGTTTTGTTCATTCTATGGCCACGTATACATTGCGATTCTACTTATCCATAATATTATTATTCTTATAAAAGCAGCTGTCTTCGAGTACTCACTAACTGCCAGAAACTGGGTAAAGGGCTTGAATTGGTTAAATATCACTTGACTTTGCCGCATTTTGCTGAGGTGGAAATCAATGCTCAGAGACACAAAGTTGCCCAATGCACACGCCAAGAAGGTGCAGAGCCTCACTCCGCCCCGCCTGGGGTCTGCACCCGGGCCGCACGGCACACCCACACCTGTACCCCATCTCCATCTCATGCAGAAGTGTCTAATGCTTAGCGATGGGCGGGCAGGGAACACCTTGCCCTGGCATGGGGGGCGCTGCTGAGCTCTGCCTTGGCACACTTCACCAGCATGCAAGGAATATGAGCTCAAAAATGCATCGGCTGCCCCTGGCCGACCCTGGAGCCTGGGGTGGAACGCCACAGCCATACTCTGTGAAGGGCCACCCTTTAGGGTGGGGGTAAGGCTGTGCAGAGGAAAGCATGGGGGACAGGCGAGAAGCATGGGGAAGTCACCCTCAGCCTCACCCACACACACTACTTTGTAAGTCAAGCCCACCCCTCACGTTGGCAGGGCCCACGCACCATATGTCTAAATACCTAAAAGTTATACAACCAACAAGCTGTTAGATAAAATATGTTCTCTGCTCTTCCCTCGACAGATCTAACCCTATAACAACGTGGACGGCCAGGCTGGAATGCACGATCCTCTAGCACATGGAGTTCTCTGCTGGGACACGGTGGCACAGGGAGAGGTAGCCCTGGCGGAGGCTCCCTTGCCTTAGCCTTCTGTCACCTACCGCAAAAGGCCTTGAGTGTGTGTCTGTGGATGCGCCAGCCCCACACCTTCAATTCTGTTCATATTCCCAGCATGCAGCTGTCTTTTTTTTTTTTTTTTTTTGCGGTACCGGGGATTGAACCCAGGGGCGTTCTACCTCCGTGCTAC
>PVJS01058947.1:0-11637 GCA_004027185.1 Glis glis | reverse complement strand
TGCTGGGGATTGAACCCAGGGGTGCTCTACCTCTGAGCTACACCCCCAGCCCTTTTTATTTATTATTTTTGAAACAGGAACCACTAAGTTACTGAGGCTGGCCTCAGACCTGCAATCTTTCCATCTCAGCCTTCCAAGTACTGGGATTACAGACGTGCACCACCACACCCGGCTGGAAATGCACCATTTTATAAGGTAGCTGGAGAGGACTCAGTAGAGAATGCTATCCAAGGTTATCTCTGTGATGAGTAATTCTACGTGTCAACTTGATTGAGCTAAGGATGCTCAAATAATTCATAAAACATTACTTCTGGGTGAATCCATGAGGGTTGAATGAATAAGACTGAGCAAAGAGCCGGGCGTGGTCATGCACGCTTGTAATCACAGTACTTGGGAGGCTGAGACAGGAGGATTACCGCTTCGTGGCCAGCCTCAGCTACTTAGTGAGGCCCTGTTTCAAAATAAAGAATAAAAAATAGGGCTGGGGGTGTGGCTTGGAGGTAGAATGTCTCTGAGTTCAATCCCCAGTACCGCAAAAAAAAAAAAAGAAAAAAAAGACTGAGCAAAGAAGATCCGCCCTCCCCAATCTGGGTGGCAGCATCCAATCCATTGAGGCCCCGATAGAACCAAAGAGAGGAGAAAGGGTGACTTCTCTCTCTCGAGCTGAGACATCCATCAGACACCTGAACTGCTAATTTTCAGGCCTACAAACTCCAGAATTTATACCAATATCCCACTCCACTCTACCCCAACCCCGAGCTCGGGCCTTTGAAGTTACACCACCAGCTTTCCTGGTTCTCCAGCTTGCAGCTAGCAGATAGGGGGGCTTCTTGGCCTCTATTTATAATGAGACAATTCCCATAATAAATATCCTCCTCTCTATCTATCATCTATCTATCATCTATCTATCTATCTATCATATTCTATCCTATTCACTCAGTTTCTGTGGAGAGCCCTGACAAATTCAGTCTCTTATAGACAGTACAAGATGAAGGAAGACTGGAGACCAGAAACTGCCCGACACTAATGTCCCCCCGTGTCCTTGCTTTGCTCTTTCTGCTCGGTTCTCCCACTGCCTCCTCTTCCAAAATGCTTTAGCAGTCAGCCAAACAGCAGCAAACTGGTCTCATTACAAGGAAATTTCTCAACCCCAGGAATGGTTACAATAGGGTCTCAAAAATGCAATTTACAAGCCTAAATTTATAGCAGGAAACATGAAAGGAACTGGGTTATGCATAAACCATGAGACATATCTGCCACAGCCCTCTTTCTTAAAAGGTGGCATCTAATTATACAGGGAGCCTGAAAGGGAACAGAGTCAGTAGGAGTGACCCCATAATTTCACATTACCAAAACTCGGGGGGAAGGGTTAGAGGAGGACTTTGGTGTTTCTCTAAACAGAAATAACTCCAGCCTGGTGATGAGCTATCTGTCACTTTTCTCTGTGATCCTTGGGGTCTTGGTCTCTTTTATACTCTTCCATAGTTGCCAGTGTATGTTTCCGCTTTTCTTAGCCAAGCCCTCCTCTGGCTGATTATGTTTTACCTCTAACTTCAATGGGCATGTGAAAGCCCAGGATCTTCCATCCCATCTCAGAGCAGACATCTTATGTCAGATTGCCTAGCCTTTCATTTCCTAGCTCAATAAAAGATGTTGAGTTTAAAACGATGTAAGACTTACTTCCACTAATCCCTAGCTTACAGCTCAGTTGTAGACTCCTTCCTCCCCTTCCTCATTGGTTTATTAAGAGAAAGTAAATAATGTTACCAGAGTCTTGGATTCTAGCTGGTAGCTCTATCTGCACACTCCAAAGGAGAGGTACCATGTAATGGCAAACAAACAAAAAAAAAGCTTTATAGTTCAAGTGGGTCTGGGTATCTCGATTCTGCCACTTCGCAGACCAACGATCTTAAACAAATGAATAAATATATTTAACTCCAGGGATGGGGAGGTAGCTCAGTGGTAGAGCACTTGCCTAACATGCACGAGGCCCTGGGTTCAATCCCCAGTACCAAAAAAATAAAATAAAACAAGAAATAGCCGGGCATGGTGGCACATGCCTATAATCCCAGTACTGGAAAGGCTGAGACAGGAGGATCACAGGTTCAAAGCCAGCCTCAGCAACTTAGCAAGGCTCTCAACAACTTAGTGAGATCCTGTTTCAAAATAAAAAATAAAATAGGGCCAGGCGTGGTGGTGCACGCCTGTAATCCCAGTACTTTGGAGGCTGAGACAGGAGGATTGCAAGTTTGAGGACAGCCTCAGCAAGTAGTGAGACTCTCATCAACCTAGCAAGACTGTGTTTCAAAATAAAAATATAAGTAGAGCTGGTGGTCTGGTGGTGTAGCTCAGAGGTAGAATGACTCTGTGTTCAATCCCCAGTACAATAAATAAATAAATAAATAAATAAATAAATAAATAATGAGATCATTCAGTATTTGTCTTTCTGTGCTTGGCTTATTTCATTTAACATAATTTCCTCCAGATCCATCCATGTTGTCACAAATGGCAGGGTCCCCCCTCTTTATGAAGCCAAATAATGTGGCATTGTGTATCTATTCCACTTTTTTTTTGAGACAAAATCTCACTATATTGTCCAAGCTAGTCTCAGACTTGTGGGCTCATGTGGCACTCCTGCATCAGCCTCCTGAGTAGCAAGGACTATAGACCTGAGCCACCACACCCAGCTTATCCACATTTTTTATCTCTTCATCCACTGGTGGAAACTTAAGTTATTTCCATATCTTGGCTATGATCAAAAGGTACAAAGTAGCCTGGTGTGGAGATGCACACCTGGAATCCCAGTGCTTGAGAGGCCAAAACAGAAGGATCACAGGTTGGAGGCCCGCCTCAGCAACTTAGGGAGGCCCTCAGCATTTTAGTAAGACTGCTTTAAAATTTAAAATGAAACAGGGCTGGAGGTGTCACTCAGAGGTAGAACACCCCTGGGTTCAATCCCTAGTACCACACACACACACACACACACACACACACACACACACACACGGTACAACGTTTCAGTTTCAGATGAAAAGGAGGAACAGGTGTTGAGATATACTGCATGGTAGGATGACTATAGTCAATAAGATATTAGATGTTTCAAAATAACTAAGAGTAAATTTCAAATGTCTCACTAGAAAAAATAACAAGGTGATGGATATGCTAATTAGCCTGATATAATCATGGCACATTGTATACATATATAAAAACATAATATGCTCCATAAATGTTTCTAATTATGATTTACCAATCAAAAGTAATATTAATAAAAGTTAAACATAATAAAATGTTTAAAGCAAGAGTGAGAGAAGTTCAGCCGAAGCCTTGCCCAGGCTCTACACAGGAGCAATCTTATAGCCCAGGACCAGCCATGAGTCCAGATGAAGGAAGGAGCAGGGATCGCTGATATAGTTAGCACTTCACAGTTTCCAAAGGACTTTCATGTTCCTAACTCCCTGGGCAAGGCCGACTTTTCATTACATGCATGTTTAGCACTCTGTATGTCGTCTTCGTCATGGCAATATTGATTAAATGATTACTTGTGTATATTATTTCTTCAGTGTCTACAGCCAGGAGGATAGGGACCTGCCTAACAAGTTCAGCATTGTATTTCCGGCTCCTGGCCCAGTACCTGGCACAGATATGTGACGGTTAATCTGGATTGTCAACTTGAGTGGACTGAGAGATGCCTACCATTGGGAGACCGCGGGGTGTGCTGCTGAGATGACTGGCATGTGGAACAGCAGATTGAGGGCAAGTCCCGCCATGAGGGTGGGCAACACTGTCGGATAGGCTGGGCCCGGATGGAGTGAAGGGTGGAGGGAAGGCCAGCTCCATCCTTCCTGAGTGGCTGCATCTGCTGCTGCTGCTCTCCCTGACATTATCGGCTTCCAGCTTCACTCTTCCAATGTGGACTCTCCCCAATGGTTCTCCAGGGAGTTTCCAGACCTTTCCATCTTGGACTGGGGCTGCATCATTAGTCCTCCATGTTCTGAGGCTCTAGCCTCTCAGACTGGGCAGCTGCTGGTTACCCCGGATCTCAGGTGTGCAGACGGCAGCTTGGGAGTGTAGCTTCTGAGTGTGTAAGCCAATGTGATAAGTTCCCTTTTATAATATACATATCCTGTGAGTTCTGTTCCTCTAGAGAAACTTCACTAATATAGTGCTCAATAAATATTTGTGGAATGAAAGGAAGAGATAGCGTTCATATGCCATCACTCTCTAATAAAATATTTTAATAGAGCTAACAAGTTTAGAAAATCTATCTACTGCCAAAACAAACATCATGACATTTTCCAGAGTCAAAAAGTACATGTCCTTCTCGATAATCCAGGCTAGTGCTTCCGAGATAATCAGACACCCCTAACTCTCACTGCTAATGAATCAGTCTCCCACTTAAGAAGTCAGCAGAGGCCGGGCGCGGTGGCACACGCTTGTAATCCCAATACTTGGGAGGCTGAGACTGGAGGATCCGGGTTTGCAGCCAGCCTCAGCTACTTACTGAGGCCCTCTGCAACTTAGAGAGACCCTGTTTCAAAATAAAGAACAAAAAATAGGGCTGGGGGTGTAGCTCGGAGGTAGAATGCCCCTGGGTTCAATCCCCAATACCACAAAAAAAAAGAAGTCAGCCGAGTATTTCTTCCCAATTCCGTGTCATCAGATGTACTTAAACAATTGTCAACAACAAGGGATTGTTTCTCCAAATTAATTCTCGATTTTTTAGAAAGAGTGATAGCACGTTATCCGTATTCTGATCTCTTTATCCTTCAAAAGTCTCCTCCTAGAAGACAGTAGAATGATTTAAAGGCCAGCTTAGCAAAGTGGCCCAGGACCTAGGATTCATAATATATATTTTTTAAATTATAAAAAAAAACTTTAGATTTTTCTTTTTTTTTTTTTTTTTGCGGTACCGGGGATAGAACTCAGGGGCGTTCTACCTCCGCGCTACACCCCCGGCCCTATTTTTTATGCTTTATTTTGAAACCGGGTCTCACGAAGTTGCGGAGGGCCTCACTAGGTAGAGAGAGAGAGAAAGAAAGAAAGAGAGAGAGAGAGACAGGGAAAAAGAGAGGGAGAGAGAGCTGAGGGTGGCCGTGAACCCGGATCCTCCGGTCTCCGCCTCCCAAAGTACTGGGATTACAAGCGTGCGCCACCACGCCCGGCTAACTTTAGATTTTTCTAGATTGCTTTTTCCGGATTCCTACCATAATTTTTCCTTCCTTCCTTTTTCTTCCATCTTTCTTTCCCTTACAATTTTCTTCTTGGAGACTAAAAATAAAGTCATGTATGTGCAATAGAAGCCCTGAGATGGGCTCTATTCCTGGCCCTACCCCAGATTCACTGCAGCTGTGCCCAAGGTTTCCAACACAGTCGGATTCCACGTCAAACATGTCTATGATCGTCCGTCAGGCAATGCCAAAAGCTGCTTTGATTACATTTTATTTTAAATGCAGTCGGTGTGTGGGGAGAGTATAGCTCCTGCCTCTGGAACCTTCAGGCAAGGCACGTAATCTGTCTCTTTCACCTGTTTCTCCACTTGCAAATTGGTGCGACAATAAAATCCTTCTCTCTAAGTTGATAGGTAGCAAAAGATAAACTATACAGGACCACTGCTGAAATCATGCTATGCAAGTGCCTTAAAGTGATCTGTTTTCTGGTGTCTATAGCACACCTGCGTCTCTAACAGGTCTCCCTTGACCAGTTTCTGAACTCCTTTGTATTAACCAGTTATACGAAGCAACAAATGCAGATTCATCTTAAGACAAATGAGAAAATAACTCACCTGTTAAAACATACATCAGAGCATCACAGAGCCACACACAGGTCCTTTTTGGATGAGGCAGGCCACAGCTCCACAGGCAAGGATGGCTGTCTTCCTTGGCTACCTACCCTGTGCCAGAAACTGTCTTTGTTGTTTAACATGCCTTAGCTATTCTTTCCTAACAAGCATCCCATGATATAGGTGCTATTATTAAGCTGTATCATTATTTATTTTAATGCAGTGCTGGGGATCGAACCCAGGGCCTTGTGCACACTAAACACATGCTTTACCACCAAGCTACATCCCCAGCCCCTACACTGTATTTAATATATGAGGAAACAGAAGCACATAGAGCCCAAATAGTTTTCCTGAGATCATTCAGCCGGTAAGTGGTAAAGTCCAGATTTGAATCAGCTGGCTTAGCCATTACACTCCACTGCATTTTAAGAGAATGACAGCAACCATTTAAGTGCCAGCCATTGGGCCAAGTACTTTACATAGATTATCTCATTAAATCCCCATAACAGGCATCTCCATCCACAGATGATAAAACTGGGACTTAAAAGAGTTAATTTGCCAAATACCTCTTAGCTAGTAAGTGACAGGTTACGAGCCTGATTACAGAGCCTGAGAATGAAGAAAATACTAAACCATGTTGGGGAAACCAACCATAGTCTCTAACTATGGAATCTTCCATGCACGACTCTCAGTCACTAGGATATGAATGTGTGCTTGCCAAATCCAACAAAGAGAGAACTTCGTCTGGAGCCTCCACTCTACTGGGCTTGCAGAGAGGCCAAGAGGAGAATCAAGTCCTGAGCGGGAGCCTGCACTTTCTGTTAATGCAGGCTGTGCTACAGGACTGTGGTCAGAAGGGAGGCTTCCGGAGGGCAAGCCAGGGACAGGCAGCTTGCAGCAGAGGCCTCCTCCTGAGGTAGAAGAAAGAAAAGAAATAGGTACTGAAGGGAAACACATCCAGACCTGTGTGCATGCGTGTTTGTATCACTTTGAACCCCACTACGATGTGTAACTATAATGCACCAATAATAGTATAAAAAAAGAAATAGGAGCTGGACGTGGTGATGCAGGCTTGTAATCCCAGTACTTGGGAGGCTGAGACAGGAGGATCGCAGGTTTGCAGTCAGCTTCAGAAACTTAGTGAGGCCCTCCACAACTTACTGAGACTCTGTTTCAAAATAAAAAATAAATAGAGCTGGGGGTGTAGTTCAGAGGTAGAATGCCCCTGGGTTCAATCCCCAGTACCACACCAAAAAAAAAAAGAAAGAAATAGGTAGAAAATATAACTTTAATATAAAAACCTGGTGCTAAAGTTCCTCATATCATTACTCCCCAAACCAATTCTCCCTCCCAGGCCTGTCTCTCCCAAATTCCTGGGAAATTTGTAAATCTTAAAGTTAAAGAAAGGAAGGAAGGGAGGGAGGGAGGGAGGAAGAGAGAAAGAGAGAGAGAGAGAGATAGAAAGCAAGAAAAAAAGAAAGAAAGAAAGAGAGAGAGAGAGAGAGAGAGAGAGAAAGAAAGAAAGAAAGAAAGAAAGAAAGAAAGAAAGAAAGAAACTATAATTAGTTACCCTGTGCACTATTAACAAGACATACACTCTTGAGCAACCTACAACCTAGGGGAATTTCCAGCTTATCTGTTGACCAGATGATGGAGACCATGATCAGCCTGAGGACCCCGTAGATGATCAGCCCCCCATACACCAGCTTGCGATCACCGGCCTGAGCTCATCCTCACGCACCTTCCCATACTCGCCCCCCACCATTTTTCCTTTTTAAGAAGAGCCTGAACCCCCCAAATGCATCTCTCACTCTGGAGATGGGCCGCCTTCTCCCTGAATGTGTATTTCTTGCTTACCTAAATAAATATGTCTCTGACTGGCGATGCTGAAATTCTTTTCCATCACATAAGTCAAGGACCCTGCCACCCCTGAGTGGCAGTCCCCTCTCTCCCCACTGGGAAATTCCTCCGACCCTTCACAGAATCAACCCTCCTCCCATGACACTCCCAACTCCCTCCTGCAGCCACCGGAGCTTCTCCACGCCCCAACCTCAGCAACAGAGGCTTCCGGTAGCCAGATCCACCTCTGACTTGCAGGTTGCTAAGTTAAATACCCACAACTCAGTCATAACTATTAAAATAGATTCTTCATCGCCCGGACCAGAGGGCTCCAGAATGTTCCTGTCTCCTGTTCCTCTGATCCCAGTGATCAGAGTCTGCCCTCTGAAGTTTACCCTTTGCTTTCCCGTCACATGAACCTACACTCTCTACAATTTACTTTGGCCCTTTTGTGATCTCATATTGCCCCTGGTACAATCAGGGATACAGTAGAATTGTGCAGAACCAAAGGAAATGGGGGTGAATCCGGGAAAGAGAAGGAGAATGTAGCAGAGAATCTTGGGACGCTCAGGTTTGGTGATTTAGAGTTTGGGGGTTTGTAAGAGACGGAAAACACTCAGTGACAGACGGATTTTTGAGTAGGATGAAAAGGAAGAGGAGGAAATGGGGGATACCCTCTGGGTGTCCAGCTCCACCAGCGTAATGATCATTAGAAAGGGTGAGAGAGAGGGCACCCGGGAGAGGGCACTGGAAGACCAGCCCAGGAAATGTGGTCATGCAATAAACAGTACCCCAAGTTAAAGCCAAGGTCGTATCCCCTTGCTTTTCCTGCCCTCTCGGCCCCTCCCATTGAGACCACGCCCATCTCTTCTGGTCATTGGACTCTTGCAGATTTGGACCTGACCTCTTTGCCCATAGGTTCTGAAGGTGTCCTGTAACTGTTAGAGCAAAAGAGACAGCATTGCCCCCTAGTGGTAGAAGGCCCATCTCTGTGGTGTTCTGGAAGCTTTCCTGAGCTACAGCAGAAGGCAGGGGCAAGCTGATGAAGTGGAGATGATTTCCTTAGAACCTCTGGCTGTTAAGTGACATGTTTTGTCAGAATCGTGAGGTCTCCAAACGGCATCGCCTGTTTCTTCTACTTCCCCAGCCAAGTTTCCACACAGATAAGCTAGACCTGCCTGCCTACAACGTGCTTTTGGATTTGTTTATGTTTTTATTTGGTCCTGGGGATTGAACCCAGAAGCATTCTACCTCTGAGCTATACCCCCAGCCCTTTTTAAATTTTTTTAATTTTGAAACAGGGTCTCATTAAGTTGCTGAGGGCCTCGCTAAGTTGCTGAGGCTGACCTTGAACCTGCGATCCTCCTTTCTCAGCCTCCCAAGTACTGGGATTACAGGCATGCACCACCATGCCTGGCTCTTACAATGAGTTTTGATAACAGGTTGCCCCTGGAAAAAGAAAAGAAACCCTATGGTCAGCAGATCAGGGCTGAAGAGGAAAAGAGTGTTCTGTCTGTCTTTGTTTTCATTTTGATCCATTCTGCCAAGTTGAAGCAGATTAGTTTTCATTCATCATAAATCCAAATAAATAAATAAATAAATGAACCTCCTAAACCAAATTCCATCCCATATGTACCCCTAATGAATAATGGATCGGTCAGAGGAGAGAAAAGAGCAGCGAATAATAGCCAGGCCTAAGGGTGGGTGAAGGAGGCAGGGGATGGATTTTGTTGACAGGGTAAAGGTCCAGGTCTTGAGCTCAAAAGTCAAGAGGGGAAAATGGAGCCCTGGTGCCAGGCCAGGGCCGGCCCCACTGAGCTTCCCGCCTGCTCTTCCTGGAGCCTAGGCCAGCAATCAGTCGCCCTTCTGCACAGTCTCTCTGGGACCCTCTGAGGCTTTGCCACCACCGCAAGGTCACCCTCCCCACAGCGCCTCTCCTGCTTCTGGTGAGAGGTAAGAGGCGGGCGGACACCGGAGGGTGGTCAGGCACAGCCGAAGGAGCCCTGCGTCCACGCACAGAGCCCGAGGCCAGACCCATCCTGGGCAGCAAGAGGCAGGGAGAGAGAGAGGCGAAAGAAGCGAGGAGCCAGCCTGTTTCCATAGATACGGATTTCAGTTGCATTTTATGACACCCGTGCCAGGCTGCCTGGAGAGGCATTGTTTGGATGCCTGGGGACCTGCTCAGAAGGAAAATGAAGTAAGAAGCAATTAAAAAAAATGTAAGTGTTTTCCCTCCCAGTCTCAGGTCAAGAGCCCCCTCTGTCTGGCCCTCTGGCAGGGTCATCCCTAGTAGCAGCCTCACCTTTGGGTCCAGCCTGAATAGGTCTAGAACCTCAGCCTCAGACCCACCTGAAGGTCACATTGAAAATGATTCTTAGGCCAGGCAGGGTGGAACACGCCTGTGATCCCAGTCCTCGAGAGGCTGAGACAGGAGGATCACAAGTTCGAGGCCAGCCTCAGCAACTTCATGAGGCCTTGTTTCAAAATAAAAAATAAAAGGAGATGGGGATGTAGCTCAGTGGTAGGGCACCCCTGGGTTCAATCCCCAGTAAAACACACACACACACACACACACACACACACACACCACTTCTTAGAAGCAAGCCTCTCTTGCACTTGCTATATTGTCGAAGGAGTTCCAATACCCCTGACAACCCCTTTGAGGGTTGCCACTGGGATTTGAGTGGAGCAGACCCACCCTGGTCTCCTGCAGGGGGCTTGGCCTAGAGGCTGGGAGGGACTCTCCCTACCCCTAGTTTCAAACTTTCTACTCCCCAAAACACTCACTTTCCTTTCCCACTTCTACATCTTCATCTCCTGCCACCTCATCTACATGGAACGGCTTTCTCTCTATTCATCATTCATCCATTTATCAAAAACCCACTGAATCCTCTCATTTGCTGGGCCTTTGTAAAATAGACATGGCTAAGACACATGCCCTGAACTCAGAAATCTCATAGACTCCATCCAGGAGATGGACACAAAAATGAACTATTTAAAAACAACCACATAGGGTGGGGCGTGGTGGTGCATGCCTGTAATCCCAGTACTTAGGAGGTTGAGACAGGAGGATCACAGGTTTGAGGCCAGCCTCAGCAACTTAGCAAAGCCCTCAGCAACTTAGTGAGACCCTGTTTCAAATTAAAAAAAAAATAGGGCTGAGGATGGAGCTTGGAGGTAGAACACCCCTGGGTTCAATCCCCAGTACTGAAGAGAAAAAAAAAAAACAGAGTCAAAGAAGAATTCTTGAGGAAAGTGGAGTCCAAACTGAACCTCCACAGATGAGTCAGAGTTAGGGGAGAACAGATTCAAAGTAGAGGGACTGTGTAGACAAAGGTACAGAGGTAAGAAACAGGAAGATGGGAATAAGGAACTCGATAGGTCTGAGATCCTGAGTCCAGTGCAGGGCTGTGAGTGGTAAAGCCAGACAGCGCCCACCCTGATGGGCCCAGAGTAACGTGCTAAAGGTCAAGCTTCATTCTGCAGAGGTTAAGCCTTGTTCCATGGCTCCAGGGCTCCACACGGTGTCTACCGGGCAGACTGCGGACTCTCGCTCTCAGCCTAAGCAACTTGTTTTATATATGCTTTTGCAGATGACAGCAAGCCACAGAGTTTTAAGGATGGGAAGGACATGGTCAAATTTGTGGTTCAAAAAGACTATTCTGATTTCTAGTTCCCACCTCCAACCATTCCTCAGGGCAGTCTGCTGCCTGAGAAAACCTCTGACAGTAATAAATGATTTACATCAAAATCGAAAACTTGTTCTGTACATCTGCGGTAAATATTGCTAAACTTAGTTCGTCCAGAGACATCCCCTTTCCCGGCTTGGACTTCAGATGGAGTCATGTTCGTCTTCTGGCTGTGTTGATGGCGCCATCTAGTGGTGGGCGTGCAGCATGACTCCAAAAGGAACCAAGCTGGCTTCTTAATAACCATGGGGTCACATTTCTTCTTCTTCGCGGCCAGCCTCAGCTCTCTGGCTCTCTCTCTCTCTCTCTCTCTCTCTCTCTCTCTCTCTC
>PVJS01058946.1:0-11640 GCA_004027185.1 Glis glis | reverse complement strand
TGCCCCTGGGTTCAATCCCCAGTACCACCAAAAAAAAAAAAAAGGATAAAGACTTTAGCTGGGTGCAGTGGAGCACGCCTGTAATCCCAGTACTTGGGAGGCTGACACAGGAGGATCACAGGTTCAAGGCAAGCACACAGTAACTTAGCAAGACCCTGTTTTAAAATAAAAAAATTAAAAGGGCTGGGGGTGTATCTCAGTGATAGAACACCCCTGGATTTAATCCCCAGTAACACACACACACACACACACACACACACACACACACACACAAAGATAATGAATTTATCTTCTTACTTCTTCCCATCATATCTCCTCTCCTATTATACTAATATTCTGTTACATAATTATTTTGAGTCATCAGCATTTACTGGTTATATTATTATGACTATGTTTAGATTTACAGCTGAATCAAATGTACTATGATTATGCTTCTTTTCTCATATAAATATTTGTTTTTCTCAAAATTAATTTCCATGGATTTTTTTCTTTGCTTAATTTTCAATATAAAATTTAAATCTCCTCTCAGTACCTTAAAACTACAGATGATCTAGCAAATCCACTCCCCCCCCCTTGGAGCATCCTTCCTGGACCCCCCACCCTCTGCTTTCCTTTTAGACTGGCCATTATTCTTAAGGCCAGAGAGACAATCTACCCTGCACTCTTCCTGCAGGTCCATTCTCAAATCTGCTCTGCCTTTCTTCTCTGTTGGACCCTTTATTTTTTTGATCCTATGCTTTTCTCTTGGTTTCCCTCACTGTGGACACTATCTCTCAGTAGCTTCCTAAGGATGTATGAGAAATAACTTCCTTAAGTCTTGACTGACAGTTTGGCTAGTTGTAGAAATTATGGTCTGTCACATTTTTAAGGTATTGTTCCATTTTCTTTTAGCGTCCATTGTTACTGTTTAGTAGTTCTATACTACACTGGTTCCTAATCCTTTGTATTCAGATCATCTTTTTCTCTTTACAAACTTTTGGGATCTTTGTCATCTGTGATATTCCTTAGTGATGTGAAATATTGATGTGGATCTTTTCTCCTTCATTATGCTAAGCTCCATGCGTGAGCCCTTTAGGTCTTTAAATTCATGTTCTTCAGTTCTGGCTTAGTATGGTGCCCCGCACTAACCATTAGCTGTTCTAGAAATGTAAAAGCCTGCCCAAACTATAAACTAATCAGAGTCTTTTGATTTACTGTTGCAAAAAGTGTAAACTTTTGGCATTTTTCCCAGTTGTCTGAGTCAAATGGGAGTCTTATGCAGACTTCTAACTAATCTATTTCCAACCCTAATCATACCCTAATCACAGTTGAAGTTTCAATACCTCTAACTCCTCAGCTTTTTCATGGTTTTAGTTTGAGTAGGAAAACTGCTTTTGAAGCTAAACACTAGTATAAGTAATAGTTCAAACATAATGGTTTGTTATTCTTAAGTAACAGTACAGTCAGCCTTTGGTATCTGTGGGTTCTGCATCCACAGATTCAACCAACTATGGAATGAAAATATTTTTTTTAAAATGTGTCTGAGCCGGTAATCTCAGTACTTGGGAGGCTGAGACAGGAGGATTGCAGGTTCGAGGACAGCCTCAGCAACCTAGCAAGACTCTGTTTCAAAACAAAAAATAAAAAAGACTGGGGGTGGCCAGGTGTGGTGGCACATGCCTGTAATCCCCGTACTTAGGAGGCTGAGACAGGAGGATCGAGATTTGAGACCAGCCACAGCAACTTAGTGAAACCCTGTTTCAAAACAAAATATTAAAAAAGAGCTGGGGAGGCTGGGCGTGGTGGCGCACGCTTGTAATCCCAGTACTTGGGAGGCGGAGACCGGAGGATCCGGGTTCGCGGCCAGCCTCAGCTACTTAGTGAGACCCTCCGCAACTTCGTGAGACCCGGTTTCAAAATAAAGTATAAAAAATAGGGCCGGGGGTGTAGCGCGGAGGTAGAATGCCCCTGGGTTCAATCCTCAGCACCATACACACACACAAAATTGTGCCTGCACTGAACGTGTACTGACTTTTTTCCTTGTCGTCATTCCCTAAAAATACAGTATAACAATGATTTATATAGCATTTACTTGTATTAGATATTATAAGTAATCTAGAGATGGTTTAAAGTATAAGGGAGGGTGTAAGGAGAAGGTCATATGCAAATGATACATAATTTTATATAAGGGACTTGAGCATCCATGGATTTTGATATCTGCAGGGGGTCCTGGAACCAATCTGCTATGGATACTGAGGGGCAACTACTGGTGGAAAAGTCAGCAGGATAACCTTTTTCCATGTAGTCATTCAGGGACCCAGGCTAACAATGGCTCCGCTGTCTTCAACATGTGGTCTAAGGTTACCATGAGGATTATCTCCATCCATCCAATAAGAAGAGAAAACGAGTGTGGAGGAGTATGCTCAGGAGGTGTTTTTGCTGTTCTTTGCAGTGCTGGGGGTCGAACCCAAGGCCTCATACATGCTAGGCAAGCACTCCATCACAGAGCTCAGGAGGTTTTTATGGGCCAGGCCTAGAAGGTGGCACATGTCACTCCTACTGACATTTCATACTCCAGAACTCAGTCACATGGCTATGCCTAAGTGCATGGAAGACTAGGAAACATAATCTAGGTATCTACCCATGAAGAAAAGGAAAATAAGGATTTTAATGAGCAGCTGGCAGTCCCTGCTACTCCAGCATTCTATGAAAATGTAAAATGGTGTGGAACACTCAGCTTTCTCTAGTCTAGGTCAGTTACTGCTGTTCTGCCTGCTGTTAGATTCCAGAATTTTGTCAACATTTATCTTTTTTCTTATTTCCTTCACTGTTCTCTTTGTTTTATGGGTTCTTTCTTATTCCTTTACTGTCATTTTAGTGAAATTTTGGTTGTGCCAGCTATATTGCTACTTAAAGCACTGTGGACATACTAAAAGAACCAAAGAAAAATATCCCTGAAGTTCATATGGGTTTGTTGTATTTTGTATTTTCTACACTTTTTGAATGTATAAAAGTTGAAAAAGCGAATGAAGATAATTATATGTATCGGCATATAAAATGCCTTTCATATATTCAATGAACATAGAGAATTTAAGAACAATGTTACAGTATGATCTCATGTTGTATATGTTTGTAAAGGCATTTCTAGAAGTATATACTTCTAAATTTAATGGTCATTATTTGCAGAGAGGGACTGAGAAGGGGCTGAGAGACTGGGGAGGCTTTCACCTTTAGCCTTATATACTTAAATGATATTTGAATATTTTACATTGAGCATGTATTTGAACTTTTTTCAGTCACTAACAGAAAGAACAAATAAAGGAAAAGTCATCAGGGCCAAATGCACTGGAGAAGTCAAGTAAAATTAAGGCTGAAAATTGTCTACTGGATTCAGGATTGTTATTAGGTGTTTGAGATCAGAAGTAATCTCAGTGAAGAAAATATATCAGGAAACAGACATAGTGGCTTAGGCTTTTTTTTTTAAGATCATGAAGACAAGGATGTGATTAGAGGAGGATGAGAGTTCAAGAGGCTGGATCTGAGGTTTTGTGAGTGTTTTTTCCCCAGTACCTAGGAACTTTGAATATGTTCTTCAGCCTTGGAGAAGGGGTCCAGGAGAAAGGGAGGAAGACACAAAAGAGGAATAAACTTTAAGGAGGGTGATTTTAGAGCTTTCCTTGTTTGCCTCATCTTTCCATTGATGATTAGGCCCCAGTGCAAGGTGTGTTCAGCAAGACCAATGTGGAAAGAGAGCCCCAAGCTTTAGGTAAGAGAGCTTTGACTAGATGTCATTGGAAGGCCTTCCAATCTTCAGTTCTACAAATCCAGCTTATCTGAGTTGGCCCTGCTAAGCATGAACTTGACAGAAACAAACACCCTGCTTTAGTATGGCTTGAGCTGGGAATCCAGGCTTATTAGTGAGAGAGATTAGAATGAAGAATTCCTTTTTCTTTTGAGGAGCAAAGCATAATTGGGTCACAAAATCTGACAGAGTTAGCACTTCCTGTAGCCCCTTATCAAGCTAAGAAGCTCTCATTTTCTGTGTAAGTGTTTCTCCCTTCCTTTTCCCAAGGACACTAATTTAGAACCTGCTTTGCCAAGAATTAGTGTATTTTGGGAATCCATTTTTTCGCCTCACCAGGGTTACAGTGAGTCATGGCTCTGACTCCAATCTTCCTTAGGAATCTGTAAGGTGTCAGATAATGAAGACCTCCAGTGCTACCCCCTTCCCTAGGAACATTCTAGGCTCTGGGCTTCTAAGAGTGACTCCCTTCCCTCTAGGATCAGAGGAAGAATATGATATATGCTAGATATAAACATAGGGCTAACCTCTCTCCTTTGAGAGATTGTAAGTGTTAGTATAAATGGGGTGTAAGGTACTTATGTACAGAAATTTCTCAGGTCACATGATTTCAAGAGATGTCATAGCTTTCTGGGGAGCTTTGAGTAGGAACAAAAGAGCATGAATATACCTTCCTTAGATATATTAAGATCAGACTTAACCTTACATTCCTCATTCTGCTTCATAACATTAGGTATCTTGGAGCCAGGCGTGGTGGCACATGCCTGTAATCCCTGTACTTGGGAGGCTGAGACAAGAGGATCACAGATTCGAGGCCAGCCTCAGCAACTTAGTGAGACCCTCAGCAACTTAGCAAGACACTGTTTCAAAATAAACAATAATCCGGGCGTAGGTGGTGCACACCTGTAATCCCAGTACTTGGGAGACTGAGAAAGGAGGATTGTAGGTTTGCGGCCAGCCTCAGCAACCTCATGAGGCCCTCTGCAATTTAGGCCCTATTTCCAAATAAAACAAGCTATACCGCAGCCCTATTTTATTTCTTATTTGGAAACAGGCCCTCACTAGGTTGCTGAGAGCCTTGCTAAATTGCCGAGGCTGGCTTTGAACCTGCAATCCTCCTGTCTCAGCCTCCCAAGTACTGGGATTACAAACTGCACCACCACGCCCAGCTTAAAATATATATTTTAATATATATTAAAATTTAGGTATCTTTGCATACACAAAAGGTCTAATTCAGAGCCTACTTCTCAATCAGTGTCTGTCCCTCTTATGCCCCCACCTTTTGGCCCATTGAAGAGAGGGGGTGGATAACAAGGTAGGCAGGAGGAGCCAGTGGTCTGAGGTTGTCAGTGAGGATGATTCCTGTGCGTTCCACCAGACTCCAAAGTGTGTCTGTTGAGAGACGTGCTCAACAGGCATGAATTCCTCTTCCCACCTGGTCCACCCCACGGGTTCCTCAACCCACAGAAGAGCCAGGCCACCCAGGAATCTGCAGACTGGAGGTAAAAGATGAGGCTGTAAGGGAATGAGACTTGATGTAAAAGTAGGCAGAGCTGAGTCACTTTCTTCAGCCTATGAGAGTGGATGGCCCTTTGTAAGGCACTGATTTACAGTCACCTGGGAAGAGACGGAGATCATTTATTCCAGACTAAGGCTACTTTTCCCCCTAAATGCCTTTGTTTTAATTATTTACTTATTTATTTTTCGTGGTACTGGGGATGGAATCCAGGGGCTCTGAGATCCACCCCCAGCCCTGTTTTTTATTCTCTATTTTGAAACAGGGTCTCACTAAGTCGTGGAGGCCTCACTAAGTAGCTGAGGCTGGCTGGCCGTGAACCCAGATCCTCTGGTCTCAGCCTCCCAAGTACTGGGATTACAAGCCTGCGCCACCACGCCTGGCTCCTAAATGCCTTTGTAAGTCCACATCATCAGAGCCCATCAGTTTTATTAAGCCACAGAACAGTAATTGACCCTATTCACATTTCCCAGTGTCCTACCTTGCTCTTTAATTCATTCCCAGTAGCCTATTGCAAATTGGTCTATAGTACCTCCTCTGACAATACGAAGGAAGAATAAAATGGAAAAGGTAGAGCTTAGTTATGAGAGGCTCCTTCATTACTTCTGTGGTACCTAGGGGACAGTGGGAGAAGGGGGAAGTGGCCCGTCACTAAGAAGCCTCTGCTTTTTATTCCTCAAGCAACCTCATAACATTCTGCAGAGGCGCCTCATGGAAACCAATCTGTCCAAGCTGCGAAGCAGTCGTGTCCCTTGGGCCTCCAAGAGCAACAAGTTCAATCAGACCAAGTCTGAGGGGCTAAAGAAGTCTGAGGATGAGGACATGATTCTGGTTTCTTGCCAGGTAATGTTCATAGAATAGCTTTTCCAGGGATTTTTGGAAATTAAGATTTGGGGCCCTTTATAATCCCCATAGTAGACCCTCTACTCCAACCTTTATAGACTGTGAGTCTTTCCCTGGAATTCATAAAGGGTTTTAAAGGGGCACTCCATGCAACGCTGGAAGTGTATGCAATACATCGTATGCATGTACATTTTTATGGGAAGAAGAACCAGAGCTTTCATCAGATTTACAAAGGGGTATGTGGTTTAAAAAAAAAAAGATTAAGAGCTACTTGGTATATAGAATGAAACACCCAAAATCCTTTGGGGTATTTTGTCACCCTTGAATTCAGCAGGACAAAGAGTCAATCAAAGGCAGATTGAGCAGTGGGTTAAGATGGAATACTACCAACCCATAACTGGGAGGATGCTCTCTAACCCTGCCTTTCATTTGACATCAGCTGCTTGGTCTCTGCATCTCCCTTCCCTTTGCTCCTCTGGCTCATATTGAACAATATGTTTCCTTCCCACAGTGTGCTGGAAAGGATGTGAAAGCTTTGGTTGACACAGGCTGTCAGTATAATCTCATCTCCTCCGCTTGTGTGGACAGGCTGGGGTAAGTAGCCACTTGTGCTGGGTGAAGTCAGATGTGAATGCACTCTTTCCCTGAGGGAGGGAGGGTCTCCGTAGAAACACAAAGAAAAATATGCAAAAATCAGATTTCAGCTGGAACCAGAGTCCTTAGTAGAAGGGAAGAGTGGTGGCAGGTTGTCAGGGCCCTGGGAGAAATCAGGGAGCCAGGAAACTGTGGATTTCTGTTAATTTCCACATATTAAGCTTTGAACAAAGACCTTTGAACTCTGGAACGAGAGAGTGTGAGATTCCTGGATCACTGTATGCTCTGTTCGGATCCACCAGACAGAAAATTAGAAGTAACTGTCCTGTCATTGTACCCTCAATGAGAAAAAGCAGTGACGTGGTTAGTCTTAGCTTACTCAGGATCCTGAAAGACACTGCTATCCCCAAGAAACATTAGTCTGAACTGAGAATAGGCTGCTCTTGCTCCTGTGCCTGGGTCATCTTAGGGGTGATTAACTGGGAGTTTCTTAGTGCCCTTCCTTTCTGTGAGGAACATGTCAAATGAGATCCCACTTTTGCCCCTGTTGGAGACTGAGTGTAAGGCAGACACCTGCCTTCAGTTCTCTAGCAGCTAGAATTGGGTTCATCCTCCTTTAGTGAGAGAAAGCTATTCTGTATCTTACCTCTTTCTCACTCAACCTCTACTCTTATTTCTTTCCTTCTTTCTACTCTATCCTCCAAAAGTACCACACAGACCCTGAGTTCTAGCCCAGAATCAGTAGGATCAGTCCAATATCATTTTCCATCTCTCTAGCCCTAAGTTCAATAAATCATTCCCTAGCCCAAATAAGATAGACCAGAGAGCCAGGTGTGCTGGCGCATGCTTGTAATCCCAGTACTTGAGAGGCTGAGACTCCCAAGGTTTGCGGCCTTGGGATCAGGGTTTGCGGCCAGCCTCAGCTGCTTAGTGAGGCCTTCCGCAACTTAGTGAGACCCTGTTTCAAAATAAAGAATAAAAAGTAGGGCTGGGGGTGGAGCTCAGAGGTAGAATGCCCCTGGGTTCAATTCCCAGGACTGTTAAAAAAAAAAAAGTAGGCCAGGTGTGG
Source organism: Glis glis (assembly GCA_004027185.1). Classification (NCBI taxonomy): domain Eukaryota; kingdom Metazoa; phylum Chordata; class Mammalia; order Rodentia; family Gliridae; genus Glis; species Glis glis. Next base: position 3,837 of record PVJS01058946.1, on the reverse strand, counting down.
TAGTGCACGCCCGTAATCCCAGTACTTGGGAGGCTGAGCCAGGACAATCGCAGGTTCAAGCAACTTAGCAAGACCCTGTCTCAAAATAAAAAATAAAGAGGGCTGGGGGGTGAAGCTAAGAGGTAGAACACTGCTGGGTTCAATCCCCAGCAGTGTTCAAAGAATTAAAAAAAAAAGAAGCAGAAGATAGACATAGTGACCTATTTTGAGCTACATTCTAGATATCCATATTCTTAGGTAGGGCTTACACAGGGCTTCATTTGTGTAATGATAATACCGATGTGTGGGGTTATAACCCCACCACATGATCAATTCTTTCTGTGTCTACCCTGTCCTCACCCCTTACCACCACAGTGGCTTTGTGAGTTTTGTACATTGCTATTTAGGGTAGGGGCCAGGGAGACCAAGACTCAAGTGCTCTTGTGGGAAGAATCCTGAGCACTTATGAGTTAAAGAGATGAGGTCTGGTGCAACATCATGGTTCCAGAAAAACTAATGTCCTGGTGCATAATTCGGCAGCAGACTGCCATGATTCCAGAAAAATTAATAACCATCTGTAAAACTGCAATTATTTTTCTTTTGGATGAGCTGTAACACCAAAAGAGAGGACATGGAGTAAAGCAGCAGTATTGGCACAGAAAGTCCATAATTAAGTATTTATCCACCAACCCATAATAGCTCGGGTACTAGCTATTCCAAATGGCTTACATAACTGTGTGAAACCTTGGTGCTGTTCTTTTCCTTTCTCCCCTGCACAGACAAGTCAAATGAATGAGGACTTTATAATATTCCTTGCTGATATCAATACCAATACATTTCAAATAAATACTTGTCCCGACTAACCTAATCGCCTGAAACAAACTGATAAGGATAGACTAAAATAGAAAGGAGAATATTAGACACTGAGCAGAGCATCTTTGTTTGTTTTGTAGTACTAGGGATTGAACCCAGGGGAATTCTACCTCTGAGCTATACCCCCAGCCCTATTTATTTTTTTAATTAATTAATTTGTTGTACTGGGGATTGAACCCAGAGGCATTCTACCTCCAAGCTACACCCCCAGCCCTATTTTTTATTTTTATTTATTTATTTATTTATTTTTTTTTATTTGCGGTACCGGGGATTGAACGCAGGGGCATTCTACCTCCGCGCTACGCCCCCGGCCCTATTTTTTATACTTTATTTTGAAACCGGGTCTCACGAAGTTGCGGAGGGCCTCACTAGGTAGAGAGAGAGACAGGCAGAGAGAGAGAGAGAGAACGCTCGCGCGCACGCATGCACGAGCTGAGGCTGACCGTGAACCCGAATCCTCCGGTCTCCGCCTCCCAAAGTACTGGGATTACAAGCGTGCGCCACCACACCTGGCTTTTATTCTTTCTTTCTTTCTTTCTTTCTTTCTTTCTTTCTTTCTTTCTTTCTTCTTTCTTTCTTTCTTTTCTTTTCTTTTCTTTTCTTTTCTTTTCTTTCTTTCTTTTCTTATTTTTTGGCGGTACTGGGGATTGAACCCAGGGGTATTCTACCTCCGTGTTACACCCCCAACCCTATTTTTTATTCTTTATTTTGAAACCAGGTCTCACGAAGTTGCGGAGGACCTCACTAAGTAGCTGAGGCTGGCCATGAACCCAGATCCTCCAGACTCCTCCTCCCAAGTACTGGGATTACAAGCGTGCGCCACCACGCCCGGCTTATTCTTTATTTTGAAACAGGGTCTCACTAAGTTGTGGAGGGCCTCACCAAGTTGCAGAGGCTGGCCACAAACCTGCGATCCTCCTGTCTCAGCCTCCCAAGTACTAGGATTACAAGCGTGCGCCACCACACCTGGCTTGTTGTTTGTTTTTTAAACATGGTCTCTAGGTTGCTGAGGCTGTCTTTGAGCCTGCGCTCCTCCTATCTCAACCTCCCAAGTACTAGGTTTACAGGAGTGTGCCACCACACCCGGCTACACTTTCTAAAATTAAGATTAACCTGCCCTCTCTGATATCTGTTACCCACAGATGGGTAAACAAATACGTTAACTGAATTCCCTCACACAGGTGGGGATGTTAGGGTGCAGAATAGGACACTCTGAATGTGTCAACTCCTCACTTTCACCAATGCAGGTAGTAACATAAGCTTTTTGAAAATAGGAAATGAGTCTTTAGGGTTTTTTATTATTCCCATGGCATGTTTAGAACAAAGTGCTGAAACAAGTATAGGCTGGATAGTTCTTTTTTGGTAAATCAATTCTAGGAAGTCCCTGGAAAATTCCAGTTGTGGGTCAGAAGGTAGGCATTGCCAGATTCTACCAGAAACCTCTGCCAAGGAGATTCTGGTATCTTTATGATGCAGACTCAAGGAGCATGTCAGATCTCACAAGCATGAAGGAGAGAAGCTTTCTCTACCACGGCATCTCAAGGTGGTGGGACACATCGAGCACCTAGTGATCACAGTGGGCTCCCTCCGCCTGGACTGCCCAGCAGCTGTGGTTGGTGAGTAAAATTGGGGACTGGACCTGTGGACCCTAATGTAAACCCTCATGAAATCTCATGCCTGTAAATATTGCCTTCAGAGTCTCATATTCCCATTTTTCTGTACTATAAACCTTGTCCCAATTTTGCTTTCCAAAGTACCAGATAGGCCCTGTGTTCCATTCAAGACATGCTGAGAATCAATCGGATAAAGGATTGTGGAACTCAGACTTTAAAATCATGCAGCAAGAAAACAAACATTTTTGTGTGCAGATGAAAATATGTCCCGAGAGCTTTCTGCAAACTAGTTGGTGCTTGAGGACAAGATCCTTTTACTGCTTTGTCATAAACCCCTCAATATTTTCCCATCCATCTCTCACACTCCTCTTCATGCATTCTAAACTAGTTTACTCCATCTTTCTGGATTTTGGCTAAAGGCCTGTCCTTTAGAGTGAAAAAGACTTGGATTTGAATCTTTGCTCTATCACCTTTTTTTTTTTTTTGCGGTACCAGGGATTGAACACAGGGGCGTTCTACCTCCGCGCTACGCCCCCGGCCCTATTTTTTATACTTTATTTTGAAACCGGGTCTCACGAAGTTGCAGAGGGCCTCACTAAGGAGAGAGAGAGAGAGCGAGCTGAGGCTGGCAGCGAACCTGGATCCTCCGGTCTCTGCCTCCCAAAGTACTGGGATTACAAGCGTGCGCCACCATGTCCGGCTCTATCACCTTTTAACTATAATGATCTGAGAAAATTACTTACTAGCAGATGCTCATCAGATGTTTATTGGGTGGCTGGCTGGATGAAATGAACCTGTTGGCGATCAGTCTGACTTCTAAATAATCAGCATGAAAATGGCTGAATCTTACTTTTTTTTTCATTTTTATTAGAGGAAAATGAGAAAAACCTCTCTCTTGGTCTCCAGACACTTCGATCCCTGAAGGTAGGACTGACTCCACTTTCTCTTTGATACGTCCTCTCTGAGGCAGGGATCCTTTCTCATGGGGACCTCATAGTGGGATCACTGACAGTGACCAGGGATTCTCTTTTGTTTTCAGTGTATTATAAACTTGGATAAGCACCGGCTGATCATGGGAAAGACGGACAAGGAAGAAATCCCTTTTGTGGAGACTGTTTCTTTGAATGAAGACAAGTGAGTATCCACCTTGGTCAGGGGGAGTTAGATCCATTTATCATGAGTTGGAGGGATTCTCAGACAGTATGTGGGGTTGTATCCTGCCTTTGGCTTTTTTTTTTTTTTGCGGTACCAGGGATTGAACGCAGGGGCGTTCTACCTCTGCGCTATGCCCCCGGCCCTATATTTTATACTTGATTTTGAAACCGGGTCTCACGAAGTTGCAGAGGGCCTCACTAAGGAGAGAGAGAGAGAG
>PVJS01058945.1:0-11643 GCA_004027185.1 Glis glis | reverse complement strand
GCCCTATTTTTTATACTTTATTTTGAAATAGGGTCTCACAAAGTTGCGGAGGGCCTCACTAGGTAGAGAGTGAGAGAGATAGGGAGAGAGAGAGAGAGAGAGCGCTGAGGCTGGCCGTGAACCCGGATCCTCCAGTCTCTGCCTCCCAAAGTACTGGGATTACAAGCGTGCACCACCACGCTCGGCTCCTATTTTATTTTTATTTGGAAACAGAATCTAGGGGCCTCACTAAGTTGCTGAGGCTGGTATCAAACCTGAGATCCTCCTGTATCAGCCTCCCAAGTACTGGGATTACAGGCATGTGCTACCATGCCCTGACCAGTTATAATCTCTATTACGTGAAATGGAAGTGATAAGTTTTTCCTCAGAAGTTGTGAGAGAATTAAATGAAACAATATGTAAAGGGATTAGCTAGTGAAAGAAGGGTTTGTCTAACAAATGGGTAATAACTAGTAAAAAAGAAAAGGAAAATCAGGAATCAATCAGTATCTAGTACCTGTTAGAAGTTGCTAAAAGAAGTATGAGCATTTTGTGCACCTGACTTCAATAAATCTAGGATGCTGCTGATAATAACAACGCTTCATCGTGGGTCTACTACTAACCAGGCCCTGTACTTGGCACTTTACAAACATCTCTTAGGTTGCTGGCTAGTAGACATGTCATGTCAGAAAAGATTTTCTGGCAAGGGACATAGTAGAGTGTATCTGTTCATAATACCAGTAAACCAAATCACACGCTCCTCTTGTGAGAGGGTGCTTACTTATTTTCCAAGTTGTCAAGGCGTGATCTGACAGGAGAAAGACTGGAATCACAAGTACCTAGTTCCAAGTTTCAGGTCTGCACTCCAAAACTAACCAAACATGGATGCCTTTCTTAACCACTCGTTCTGAATCTCAGTCTATGAGGTATAAAGACGGCTACCTCGCTGAACGTGCAGCATGGCGTGCCATACGTAAAAGTACAACTTACGGTGTGAAGTACACTGCAAGAACTCAATAATCAGTTTGCTGGATTACAGCTTCTAAACACCAGAGGAAGGAAGTGGCACAGGGTGTTTGTAGGTGGGAGCCTGGGAGCCAGGGCTTCTGATTCTAAGTTGAGACAGGCACTTCCATGAAATGCTTTATCCCATTACCCAGCAACACCAGGTGTTTTGAGCTCTTGAAATTTCCTCTTCTTGCTCTCTCGTATATTCATACATGTGTGGACACGGTGTTCCTAGCAAGCCCCTCTCAGCTGGAGCTGAGAAAACCAAAAGAGCTGGACAGCAGCTGGTACCATCCCACAGGCTAATGGCCTGGCATTTCCATCAGAGCATGGCCTGAGAAAAGCAGAGCCCCAAAACCCCTGCTCGCACCAATTCTTTCTGCAGAAACAACCGCCCCCCCAACTAGGGAAATCAATGGAATTTTCTCCCCTCCGATATCTAAATAGCCATGTGAATGCGTTCTGTAACAGGAGGAGCTGTTGAACGAAAGGTCAGAGCTGATTTGAAGCTGGTCTTTGTACCAGCAATTGCTTTTAAAGATGCAATTCTCCCAACTCAGAGCCTCTGAAGATAAAAAAATTATATAAATGTACAAATGACTTTATGACTTTGATTATTCAGCTTCTGAGGAAATATCCATATGAACTATTGAGGAAGACTAAAGATATTGTGATAAAGAGGACTCTTTGAAATTCCTCTTTAAAAAAATCTATGTCATGAGATATGAATGTAGCCAAAGCCTTGATAAAAGTCGTGTCATCTTTTTGCCATAGAGGCTGCTAAGGCATGAAAGGGACCACGGGCCTGGAGATCTTTGCAGCCTTTCAAGTAGGGCTTATTAACATGCATTAGAGTCTTCCTGAAGATGGGTCTGGCCAAAGGTTATCAACAGAAACTTAATTTAATGAGCCCAGAACATGAGGAGAGGAGCCCTGCAAAGCCAACACTGAGAGGAATTTGGGGCAAGGGCATTTCATTTTCTGAAGAGGAGAAACAAAGATAAACTCATTAAAGCAGAAGGCACTACATCATTGGTTTTAATCCTCAGAGCAGAACTCTCCCGGTATGGGGGCCCCGCTCTCTCTCGTTTTGGAGACTAAACTTCACCCTACCCAGATTAGAACCTGAGGATCATAAAGGCTTTTGAGGTAGAGAAGAGCTACGGGGAAGGCTGGTGTCACAGAGATGTGACAGCTAACGGGGACTGGAGTCCTACAGGCTTCTCTGAGGCTGAGGCTGCGCTTCTCACATTTGATTAACAGTAGATCTGAGCCAGTGACTTCCATTACGGTTGGGTGGAGGCAAGTGAGAGTTCTGCAAAACCTGAGCACAGAGAAAACTGCCCGAAGAAAGTGCTAATGTTCCCCAGGCTTGAGTGTCGGTTGTTCCGAGGCTGGAATGGTGAAGACGTGCTTTGGAGGTACATGGTAAAGGGGTCACAGACTGACTTGCCTACAGGAGACAGGAAAATAACATAAGTTAGTGAAAGAGACCAGCAGTGAGCACATAGGACTTGCTAAGGAGAGTGTGGCTGGTTCTTAAGAACATAGTAGACCCTCAGCTCAGGTGATGGTTGACGTACTGGAAGGATGATGTGTTGCCAGGACTGATGGTTCAAAAATATAGGAACTGAAATTATTATATAAAATTCTCCTAATCCAAACATATTGGTAGATACTTTTAATTTTTTGTTGTTGTTGTTGTTCTTGTTTTATTAAAACACTTGTGGTCTAAGCAAAATGTTTATGGGGTGGATATAACCTAAAGCCTATCAATTTGGACAACTGACTAGAATATTAGATGATATTGATTATACATGTTCTAGTTAATCAAAATCAGAGAGGGAAACTAAACGGCTGAATTTGCATTTACATTTATTTCCTCCAACCAGGGTTATCACGAATGGCAGTGGATGCTGTATATTGTACCTCAGGGAGCACCATTTATAAGAGTACATAAATCTCACCTCTTCAAGTTACAGAGTAAGAACCATACCCAACAACTCTGGCTGTGACATCCGTTCAGTCCCTCACCTCAACAGGTTTCCACAGGACAGAAAAGAAATCCACTCAAATTCCAATTCCTTGATTCACCTGGGCCAGCATGCTCCTTCTTGGTTCTCAAATGGATTTTTATCATATTCAATTACAAACAGCTCCTTGGCCTTATAAATAATACCAGAATTGTTTTTTTCTTATCTTGCTAGCCACAAATTAGAATGATTCCCAAAGTTTTCTTAGCATAGATCTAGTGGATTGCACTTTGGATGTGACTCAGGCTAAGTGCATATAAGTACGTAATTTTTTTAAAAAATGGAAAAAATATGACATATAAGTTCCAGTAGCTTTGTTTGTGGTTAGTTTATGAAAATAGTCATATAGTATTAATTGATGGGCTATATATTCTGTCCTGGATTAATATAATAAAACACTATTTATGCCCTCTCTAGGAATAGATAGATTTTTATCTCCAATGACCCAGAGGTTTCAAGGGCAAAGATGACTCCAGCTGGTCTCTGGAGCAGTAAGTCACCTGAACAACTCACCTCATGGTAAAGGGTAGAAAGGAAACACCAGAAATTAGTGGAAGAAAGCTTTCTTCGCATCTCAAATCCAGAAACGATTATTTTCCTTGGAAGCTCAAAAACAGCAGAAATATGCAGCCGCAGTAAGTATCTTCAAGGAAGAGAAATATAGGAATGTGGTAGTGAATGTGATGAGCTGTATTTCAGTGGCTCAGAAAATATGTAGCCCGTAATTCCCATAAATATTTAAAAATAAGCCTGGTATATAAAGACAAAGGGAGATACACATTTTTAACACAGCATTAAAAATGCATCATAAACATTTGTTGACTAAAACGATATCTCAATGTGCATAATCCCCCAAAGACAGAGTGTCATTTCTGATGACAGTGACATTTCCTAAGGGAGAAGATTAAAAAGAAGGTTGGTTCTCTCCGCTGATCCTGCCGGGCTAGTCTTGGTGGCAGTGGTACAACATGACAGCTGTCTGGTTGCTGGGATACAAATGGTGGACCTTAGTACTCACAGACACAGTGGGGCTGTGTCCTGTAATAGGTCCTATCTGTAGTGTCCAGAAAACAAAACAAAACAAAAATCTGTACAACACATATCTCCCTGGTTAAGACTGGGTCAGCCTACCAAAAAAAAAAAAAAAGAATGTTCAAACTAAGAATGGCTATATCTGACTTGTTCAATGCTTTACACGGGGGAAAAAATGAACTGCCACAAAGAAGCATTAGATCAGAACAGTGCAAGAGCCTAATAAACATCTTCATGAAAAGTTAAAACGGCTGCTTCATTTGTCTGCAGCACGAGGCAGGCAGCACCGTGAGGGTTCTTCTAACTTCCTTTCCAAATCAGAGGCAATTTGCTGCCTTCAAAATAAAGAAAGGAAAAGGGAGGGGGGGTCTGTCTGGTCAATGATTTATTCATGGAGCCAAGAAAACTCTTCCCCTCTAAAATGATATTTTTCCTGGGTTCTAACCCTTCAATCTTCCTCCAGCCTGGGAATATATGTTTCTCTCTCCCATGTATTTTTCAGTGGTTCCCATTATTACATGACACACCACTCACCTCAATCTACAGCGCTGAGATCTCAACGGAGTTGCCCTTGCTCGGAGAATTTCGCTGCTCCAAACCTCAGAGTTCATGCTTGTCTTGCTTGAAGAGCTCAGCAGTTTCTCCAGTATAGTGAAGGCTCTCTTTCCATCCCAGGGCAGAGCACAGAGCAGCCGGCAACGTCCACAATGTGTACACAAATCACTTTTCGAAAAGTGTGCAGAGATGGGTGGATGGGCAAGTGGCTTAAGAGGTAGCCTGTTTCTAGTTTGAAACAAAATCTTAGCTCTTGGAGGGCTCTAAATTGCCTAGACTTTAGAATAATTATCCATAAGCACATGAAGATTTGGGGAATGGAGATATATAATAAGAGACTCTGAGCTAGGGTCCCTGGACACAGGGCAAAGTATAAGAGTACACTGTAGGAACCAAGTGTTGATACCTTAATAGAGAACCAAGCAGCAAGGTGTGGATGGCTTTTCTGCATTATGGAAATGACATAGCATCTAACCCACACTGGTGTGAAACATTAGTTTGGGATTGAGAAATGCAGCCATTCACTTACTTCTCTGGCGATTCCAAGGGAGAAGCTAATGTAATTGGGTAGTGTTTGTTTGCAAGACCATTCCTTTAGGTAGAAGCTCAGTCATCTCTCCTTCACTTCCCATAAATCTGCCCAAGGAAGTAGTCATATGCTGGAGTTCAGTGTAGGCATCGCTTTCTTGAAGGAGCTTTTCCCCTCCGTATCCTGGACACACTTGTGCAGCTGCATTTGTCACTTCGTGGCACAGTAATTTCTCCTGTGAGAGTGCTAGTTCTTAAAGGCAGGACCAAGCTCATTCAGCTCTGCAGCCCTACCACCTTGCACAGTGCCTGACTCATCGCAGGTAAGCAATAAATAGCTCCCAATCCTGTCAGTTAATTGGAATTTTATTCCAATTTCCCCTTTTCTTCCCCTGCCCACCATGGCAGCCCAGGCTTTTTCTGATCTTGAAGACCATTGGTTTTGGTCTTGACCTTTCTTGTGTTCCTGACCTTGGAGACCATTATTTCTGCCAGTGATCCCCCAATGATATTTCCTACCAAAAAGTCCCTATAATTTTCCTGAAACAAGGTTGTTTTGCAGTTCTTTGACATTTTTTTTTAATCACCAGAAAGAAGAAAGATTAGGAAAGAGTAAAACCTGTCAACAGGTAAAAGGAAGGAAAAAGAGGCAATGGTGCCATTTCTGCTTCCTGATGGGGTGAGTGGGGCACTATGGAAACAACCAGCTTTGCACCAGTATTTCGCACCAATTTTGCACCAGACAATATTCTAGCATCCATAAAGAGATCTATATGCCCATAAATTAGGGCATTCCCTTCCTTAACACAACAGGTAGACATAGGTGGCCAACTCTCCTTTAATGAATCTATTTCCTTTTTATTCAATAAGGCCCAACCCCAAACCAGACATTTTTCTTTCTTTCAAAATGATAGTCTCACTAAATCCGGAAGTCATGAAATGAATAGAATCATCCAATGGCCTACTCCATTAGTAACATCTCAATGCTCTCTAAACATAGTCCTCCCAGAGATGCCAGATTCAGCAATTCTGAGATGTGCCCATGAAGCCTGTGATATTAATCAAATTCATGAAGGAGGCTGAGGCCAGAATGCTTAAGGCCAGTGCATTCTAACATGCTCTTCCCCCATTATGGGGAGAAAGCAAGCCCCAGTGTAACGTGACATCATCAATCTAAGTAGGCAAGTGGAATAGATTTCCCGATTACCAGGGTAAGCGATGCATCAAACAGGAGCGAGCCTGGTCATTGCTAATCATTTAAATTTAAGAAGGCTGAGCTCAGTGACATTATCAGGCCCACATTAAAGAGTGACTTCTCCCTGCTATCAGGAATGTATTGGTGTCCTCTCCAGGATTTATTACTCTGGGAAGCTGCAGGATGGGCTGAGGCAGCAGCTATCTATGGCACCAGCTCCCATCCATCATACCCAAGACCTCCCTTCTGGTTGGCCTCAGGGCTGGGGCCTCTGATCTTTTTCCCTTTTCTGGGGCCAAGTCTATAGGCAGGCTGAAGACCAAGCACCTAGCAATGAGTTTGGTTAGGACATTGTTTTTCATACCATCCTTAAATCCCCAACTGGCTTCTTTTCCTTCTTATTTTCATTTTGGGAAAATATATAATTTTATCATACTCTGGATTAAAATATAATAGCTATTTTAACCCCAAAATAAGTTTGGCTTACGTACTTAGATTTTTTATGTTGTTGTTATTTGTTTGTTTGTTTTTGTTTTATGGTACTAGGGACCAAACCCAGGATCTTGCACATGCTAGGCAACAGCTCTACCACTGACTTACACCCCAGCCCAAGATAGATGCTTTCAATTCATTCTCAAAGTCTATTTCACTTGTCCTACACTGGGGACCAGGTAAGTAACTTTGAAATCCTCAAGTGATTCAGGATCACACACTATTAGTAAGCACTGGTTTACATGGTCTCCTCTGAGGAAAACTAAGGAGTAAAGTATATATTTGAGGACTACCCATCAACAAAATTCCTAAATAAAGAATTGAAAACTGGACTTAGGATCCAAGATAAAAGCATGGGTCAAGTCTCGGGCATCATCCTCTCTATCAGTGCTTCTCATACTGTAGTGCACATGTGAGCTACCTGGAGATCATATTAACATGTAGATTCTGATTTAGTAGGTCCAGGATGCAGCCAGGGATTCTGCATCTCTTACAAGCTCCCAAGTGATGCAATACTACTGGTCCATGGACCACACTTTGAATAACAAGGATTTATAAGAATTCTTCTCAACCTTGACCTCACCCTAGAATCACCTGGAAAGCTTTGAAAAATCCCAGTGCCAGGTTTAGCCCAGATAAGTCAAATTAGAATCTCTAGAGGTGGGACCCAGGCATCAGTATTTTTAAATCTCCCCAGTGATTTGTCTCGACAGGTCTCATTGTATAGTCAAGATTGAAAAATCATGGATGTATGTGGATAAAAAGCTCTGCTCCCTGTGGCCAAGCTTAATAATTACAAATCTTTTCTATTGACAAGTACTGAAATTACCTTCAACCCAAACACATAGGCCAAGTCCATTTCCAGGTATGGATTGGAGCAGTACAGAGGTTTTTTTAGCCCCCAGCCCCTTGCCAGTGGTTGTAGAAAAACAGGAATGGTACCTAATTTGGGCCATGGAGATGCCATTGGAGACCCTGAAACTAACCTTAACTGTAGATATATGTGAGCCAATAAACTTTTTATTCTTAAGTCAATTTGACTTGGATAACCATAGATTTTCTTTTTCTTTCTTTCTTTTTTTTTCAATGTTAGGTACTGAACCCAGGGCTTGGTACATGCTAGGCAAGCACTCTACTACTGAGCTACATCCCCAGTCTGGATTAAAAACATCTTAACTAAGCCGGGGATGGTGGCACACACCTGTAATCCCAGTACTTGGGAGGCTGAGACAGGAGGATCACAGGTTCAAAGCCACCTTCAGCAATTTAGTGAGACTTTCAGCATCTTAGAAAGACCCTGCTTCCAAATAAAAAAAAATAGGGCTGGGGCATAGCCTGGAGGTAGAAGGCCCCTGTACCATCCCCAGTACCACACATACACAAAAAAAACTTAACTCACATTATTACTGGCTTTGCAGAATTATGAATGAGATAATATGGTACCTTCCTCCAAATTGTGCAGAAATCAAAACATATCTACCAAATTTGACTAAAATCTATATCACCTTCCTTTGCCTCCTTCATCTCCATTCCTTCTGCAACTCTGTGGTGAAGGCAGGAGAGAAGGTGAGAAAATTATCTTAGGGCTGTAATCCTATTTCCACCCTCCCCTAAGAATAATCAACTTGGAAAAGTCCCCAGCTTTATTTGAGCCATGGTTTGCAAATATTTACCAAGAAAAGCATAATACTTATGTTGTAAGCATCAAATAATGTAATGGATGTGCAGGCATCCTAAAAATGGAAAATGGACATAAGATGTCCTATGTGGCTTTTTGTAGTTATTGTTGCTGTGACCAAAATCAAGCAGTGATCCCAAAGAAGGAAGTGTCTTCATAGCAACAGCCATTGTGCACATGTGGAGAATCGAGGCAAAGCTGGGTGTACTGCTGGTGCTGGCAGAGCTCCCACCTGTGAGGATGTTCCTGAATTATCTGGGGCAATCAGGATGGAGGGAGAGACATAAATCACACTGTTCCTTACAGGCAAAAGGAAGTGGGGTGGGGGGAGGAAAAAGGAGGTTGCAATCTAAATGATTTTTAATTATTTTCTGATTCACTACATCATTAAGGAGACAGAGAAAACTCTTAAGACTTAAGACACAGTGATCTAATGTCATTGATTTTTACATATATTTTATGAGTGATGAAATATGATGAAGCTGTGAGAGAAAACCCTTTCAGATATGATAATACTAGGGGATATCCAAGCCCATTTATAAAAAGATTAAAGTTACGGGATCAGGGTCTATAAAAGTCAGGGTTACAGATGCCTGCAGGGGGATTGGGCCTTAAAACTTCCTGGCTTTTCAAACCTACTCTGAGTGCATCCTAACTTCCCCACAACCAGAAGTCATCATTCTCAATATCAATTTAAGAATGATTTAATCTGTGTCTAATAAAATGCAGCTTATCAAATTAATTTCCATCATATCCTCAGTTTCTAGCATAGGGCATGGCACATAGTTAGCACTCAATATATTTAGAACAAATGCTATCCAAGTGCCTAGTACTGCACTGGGGTTCTTCAAAGATAAAGAGCATGACCCTCTTACTACCTTCATAGAGTTAATCATTCTTTGGAGACTTATGTGCAAAAACGATTTAACAAGAAGCAAATAGACAATGATGTAAAATCATGCCATCAAGTACCAAAGAGCTACTATAAATAGTGAGGGACTGGCAGTAAGTGAGTGAAAAAAATAAAAGCGAGTGTTTGCTAGAGTTACATAGGATGACATTCTAGATGGAATACAATGTATGCTCAATACTCCATGGCATGGGATATTGTCTTGAACAATTATGAAGTCTTTAAACATTCAATCAAGTGCTTTCATTCCAATCAATAAGGTTTTCATTTTTTCCCCAAAGACCAAAATAAGCAAACTTAAATCAATCCACCTGAAATAGGAATTATTTGCAATGCTAAGATGTATGTTGAGCTTGGCGTGGTGGTGCACGCTTGTAATCCCAGTACTTGGAAGGCTGAGACAGTAGAACCCCAGGTTCAGGTCCAACCTAAGCAACTTAGTGAAGCCCTCTACAACTTAGTGACACCGTGTTTCAAAATAAAAAATAAATGTGGCTGGGGGTGTATCTCAGAGGTAGAATGCCCCTGGGCTCAATCCCCAATAACACACACACACACACACACACACACACACACACACACACGTATGTAGTGAAGTTCACTCTGCAAGAGTATGTGCTATTTCCCATGTTTAGACTTAGAATAAATGAAGAATGGCTGGAAAGATAGTGGAATCAGAGGGGCCAAATATCCTCATGAGTGGGATGGAGTGGGAAGAACATCAAGCCTGCAAGCCTTGATGCATAGGAGGGTTCCCTCTCTGAGTGAGCTCAGGCATGAACTTGATGCAGATACAAAGAGGAGGCCTTGGAAGAAAAGAGCAATTTCACCATCACACAGTTTATGCCATTCACATTGTTTTGCCGTTCTTGTCTTCCCCAACCATTCCAATACCAAAGACCTAGGAAGACCTAACTTTCTTTTTTCTTTTTGGTGTGGGGTGTTGAACTCAGGGGCATTCTACCTCTGAGCTATCAGCCCTTTTTACTTTTTATTTTGAAATAGGGTATCACTAAGCTGTTGAGGGTCTCATTAAGCTGATGAAGCTGCCCCTAAACCTGTGATCCTCCTGTTCCAGCATCCCAAGTATTAGAATTACAGGCATGTGCCATCATGCCCAGAAAGATAGATCTTTAAAATAATAATGTCAACAAATACACTCATTAATTTGAGTACCTCTTATTCCCAATAACCAATGAGTGGGTTATTTTTATCTCTTATATTCTAATAACTCTAAGAGATGTGTATCCTTCCCTTATTTTACTGATAAAGTAATACAAAGCCTAAGAAACTCACCCAGAGTCATATAGTTAATAAGTAGTAGAAGCAGGATTGGACCCAGATTTACCCGACTCCAGAAGCAAAGCTCTTTCTCTGGGCACTACACCACTTACCAGTTCTGTGTGATTAAACTAGAGTGTATGTAGTCCTACCTGGAAAAAGAACACATTCCAGGTGGGGAATAAGAGTCCTCTCTTCTTTTTTTTTTCTTTTTTTTGTGGTACTGGGGATTGAACCCAGGGGCATTTTACCTCCGAGCTACACCCCCAGCCCTATTTTATCCTTTATTTTGAAACCGGGTCTCACGAAGTTGTGGAGGGCCTCACTAAGTAGCTGAGGCTGGCTGAGAACCCAGATCCTCCGGTCTCCGCCTCCCAAGTACTGGGATTACAAGTGTGCACCACCACGCCCAACTCTCTCTTCTTTGTTCTTCAGGGCAAAGGGATTCTTTCCAGTAACTGGACTTCAAAAGATAACTCGAGTTTCAGTGAACAGTGACAGGCTTGGAGCCCTGGAGTCCTTCAAATGGTGACACAAAGACAAAATCAGAGAGGTTATTTACTTAAGAAGATGACTCAGCAAGGCCCAGGGAATGACTGGATACCTCAAATGAAAAAAAAAAAAAGCATTCCCAGTTCACAAAATCCGTTTGGGGAAGAAGTGAAGAATCATGACTTCTTTCATAGGATTGGGGAAATCACAAGAAACCTCTGCTGTGATTGGAGAGACAGAATGTGTGTATCTCCAATCACACATGTGTAACTTCCAGAGAATGTTTAGAAAAAGCCAATGTGGACTCTTGAAAATATGAATGATCAGTTGAAAAGAATATTTTAGGAAAGCGAATCTGTTAATGAAGAGGTCTACTACACTGTTGGTGGAATTGCAAATTAGTGCAACCGCTTTGGAAAACAGTGTGGAGAATCCTCAGAAGAATGGGAATAAACCTACC
>PVJS01058944.1:0-11643 GCA_004027185.1 Glis glis | reverse complement strand
TCTCTCTCTCTCTCTCCCTGTCTCTCCCTCTCTCTCTACCTAGTGAGGCCCTCCACAACTTCGTGAGACCCGGTTTCAAAATAAAGTATAAAAAATAGGGCCAGGGGCGTACCACGGAGGTAGAATGCCCCTGCGTTCAATCCCCGGTACCGCAAAAAAAAAAAAAAATACACTAAGAGTCCATCTCCAGAAATAATGGCACTCATCAAGAATATAAACAATAATAAATGCTGGCGAGGATGTAGGGGGAAAGGAACGCTTTTATGTTGTTGTTGGTATTGCATATTAGTACAAACACTAGAGAGATCTGTATGGAGGCTTCTCAAAAGACTAGAAATGGAACCACCTTATAACCCAGCTGTAGCTCTCCTTGGCATCTTTTTATAACAAAGAATACTATAGTGATATATGCGTATCCATGTTTAGAGCTGCACATTTCACAATAGCCAAGCTCTTGAACTAATCTAAGTGCCTATCAATAGATGAGTGGATAAAGAAAACATGGGGCATACACACAATGGAGTTTTATTCAGCCTTAAAGAAGAACAAAATTATGTCACTTGCAGGAAAAGGGATGGAACTGGAGAACTGTTGCAGGCCTTGTTAGTCATCAGCTTTGAGATCACCTCAGTCTGGCTTGGGAGGGGCACAAACTGCCCACCCAAGTGGAGATTTCTCCATGCAGACAAATCTCCAAGGACCATGAGACCAATAAGCAAAGCCCCTGTCAACTTCCTTGTTTACCCTTTCCTTCCCTGATTCATCTGTGACTACCTTGATGTTTTTCCCTGACTCACCCCATGACTGCTTTGCCATCTCCTATGATTATTATTACAATGTTTTGATTATAACTCTCAATAAAAGTGGAACACTGATGGAAGGAAGGGGAAAGAAAAAAGATATCTCTTCTCCTCCCCAGCCTCCTCATATCTTGTCATGTTGAATCCATTGTCATTCATGTGAGAGACTTGTAATGCATCAATCAACATCAACACCATCCACAGCAAATGGCACCGCTACAGAGAACATCACGTTAAGTGATAATCTTGGTCAACATTCTCACTGCTGTAATCCAGAACAACTGAACACACAATTTAGAGGAAGAAAGATTTATTTGCTCAGTTTTTGGAGATTTCAGGTTCAGTCCATATGAGGCCAGGGTCTGCAGATTTCAGGAAATAGCAGTGAAAAGCAGAGAGATGGAGAGAACAAGGTTCTGCTTTCACAGGGAGGCCGGAAGCAAGAGAGCAAACAGGGGCTTCAGAGACAAAAGCACAGTTACTCAGGCCACACCCCCAGAGGCCCACCTTCTCCAGCCACACCCCACCTGCCTAGGTTACCACCCAGTAAATCCACTAAAATGGATTTATCTACTGATGATATTACAACCCTCATGACTTAATTATATTAATTCTGAACATTAATACATGAGCTCTTCACAGGACATTCTATATCTAACCATAACAGTGATATCACAAAATCTAGAACCTGGCCAGGCGCACACTTGTAATCCCAGTACTTTGGGAGGCGGAGACTGGAGGATCCAGGTTCGCAGCCAGCCTCAGCGCTCTCTCTCTCTCTCTCTCTCTCTCTCTCTCTCCGTCTCTCTCTCTACTTAGTGAGGCCCTCTGCAACTTCGTGAGACCCGGTTTCAAAATAAAGTATAAAAAATAGGGCCGGGGGTGTAGCGCAGAGGTAGAATGCCCCTGGGTTCAATCCCTAGTACCGCAAAAAAAAAAAAAAAGAAAATCTAGGACCTCATGTTCTCTCTCATATGTGGAAGCTAGAGAGAAAAAAAGGGCAGAAAATGGACCTCATGAAAATGAGAGACACCAGTAGAGTAGTGGAGGGAAGTCAGGGGAGGGAGGAAAGGGAAAAGGGAGGTTAGGAAGGAAAGAGACCAAATTATGTTATGTGCATGTATGAGTATACCACTATGAATGTCACTATCATATATGGAGAGGAAAAGGGAGGTTAGGACGGTAAGAGACCAAATAATGCTTTGTGCATATATGATTTTACCACTATGAATCTATCATGTGTGTTTACAATGAACCAATAAAATTAATAAAAATAAAAAATAAATAAATTATGGATCAGAGTCTCTTTCTAATAAGGAGTCTAGTGGTGCCTATTAAATCCAAGGGTCACACATCCTTGTACCTGTACACTGCTCTGAAGATGAAGAAAAGGCATCAATGGAACACACCATGCTCATGAATAAAAGGAATCTGTAGCTGGCGTGGTGGCACACACCTGAAATGCCAGGGAGGCTGAGACAGGAGGTTTGCAATTTCAAGGGCAGCCTCAGTAACTGTGAGAGGCCCTCAGCAACTTAGCAAGACCCTGTTTTAAAAAGGGGGACTGGGGATATAGCTCGGAGGTAGAATGTCCATGGGTTCAATCCCAATAACCCCCCAAAAGAAGGAATTTGCAACTATAAGTAATATCTGAGCACTTTCAGACACATATAAATGGGTCATAAATTCCTAAGAAAATACTTTAAATGGGATCTCAACAAATGTTAACTTTTCTCAGAATATAGTACTGAAATGACTCAACAACAACAACAACTTGCATTTCTTTGCCCTCTCTCTTATCTTTGCTCTTTTTCTTCTTACTATGGGAGAAAAGTTACGTGTTGATTCATGTGTTAAGTATCAAAAATGGGAGCATAGAAGAATCTTCTAAGCTATACATTTTTATAAGTTACTGACTTTTTGATTGTTTATTTTGATATATCTCTTACAGTAGTGAGAAATTGCTTCTAGCTCTGTATACACTGGGGTGTAGACAAGAGCATCCTATAGCCAAACTGCCTGGTTTTAAAACCTGACTTCTTAGTGCTGTGATTTTTAGATAAAGTAGTTAATCTCTCTTTGAATCAATTTCCCCACTTTAAAATGAGGATAATAACCCAATCCTTAAGGTTACTAAAAGGATTAAGAGGTATTATACACCCTCATACATTGCTGGTGAGGATGAAAAATGGTAAAGTCCTTTGAAAAACAATTTGGGTTTTTCTCAAAAAGTTAAACATAGAGTTATCATGAGACCCAGTAATTCTACTCCTAAATATGTGTATCCAAGAGAAATGAAAATCTTATGTCCACAAAAACACTTTATTCCTAGAGGTAGCCTTGGCCATCAATCATGTGTAGCCTAGTGATGTAAAGCTTAAGGTTAGCTTTTCTGCACCAATCACCTCTTTTCATGTTTTGTTTTGATCTTCAGCTTCTTTAAAAGTCACATACATTGAGTGTCTTTGTAGCATTCGTTCATATCTATTGGAATCAGCATTTTCCCGAAAAACAATTCTCTGAACCCAAATAAAGTTCTTTTGATTTTTAAGTTTAGGAGCTTGAATAGATTGACATTTACTGGGGACTTTAAAAAAAAAAGGTTTTCCTATATTCATTGATGTATCATCGATTTTTATAGCTAAAGAAACTTAGGTAAAGGTTAAATGCCTTCCCTGAAAGTTAAAATGCCACCCATCGCACATTATTTACTCAGATGAAGGCCTCCAAGCACAGAGATGGTGAATAAACGAAAAAGGAACAGATTTCCAATGGCTGCTGTGACATGGCATTTCCTGACACGTCCAGGTTTCTGCCCTCTGTTTTTCCACTGCCCTCTCTCCAATCTAATGAAGTCACGCCCCTAACTGATTTGCTCTCTTCATTGCCCCAAGGCTTAACAATTTGTAAACCTTAATACTCTAAACCTTCATGCAGTATGTATTCCAAAGCAGGCACTGGGCAGGGGCTGGGTGAAACAAGCATGAATAAGCTAGGATTCCTGTTCAGTTGTGATAACATGAGAAATGCAGGATGTTGGGGAATATACAGGTCCTTCACAGATGGATTTTTGGAGAATATGAAGTCCGAGTTTGTCTTGAGAGGCTGAAAAAAGAGCCAAATGAGCCCGGCGTGGTGGCGCATGCTGGTAATCCCAGTACTTGGGAGGCTGAGACAGGAGGATCACAGGTTCACGGCCAGTCTCAGCTACTTAGTGAGGCCTCCGCAACTGAGACCCTGTTTCAAAATAAAAAGTAAAAAATAGGGCTGGAGGTGTAGAATGCCCCTGAGTTCAATCCCCAGTATCGAAAAAAAAAAAAAAAGCCAAGTTAAGAGGAGGAATACGAGGAATGGGCAGCACTGTAGGCAACAGAAGCAAGCACAGAGCATTCAGATTTATCCAATAATGCAGTGGAACTGGAACTAGAATGACGGGGATAAAGTGATGGGGAAAAAGGGCAGATCATCAGTTTATTAACTAACGCTAGGATTCCCTTCGTCACCCATTCCCTCTCCCCCAAAGAAATGGGCTGCCTTTGATAGATTTGACGTAAGGGACTAATAATGGTAGGCGATTTCTTCTTACAAAGATCATACAGGAAGCATTAATGAAACGGAAGGGAGAGAATTATAAAATTGGAAGACATTGGAAGGGGCAGGAGAGATATTCAGGTGACTGACTAGGATGGCAGGAAATCTTCGGTCAAATTAGCACTTAATCATATTTTAGATTATTCCCTAATTGTTTCCTGTTCGTTGCTCTTGTCTCCCTAGTGAAACAATAAACATCTACGGGAAGCTGGGCGTGGTGCACGCTTGTAATCCCAGTACTTGGGAGGCTGAGACAGGATCGCAGGTTCACGGCCAGCCTCAGCTACTTAGTGAGACCCTGTTTCAAAATTAAGAATTAAAAATGGGCTGGGGGAGTAGCTCGGAGGTAAAATGCCCCTGGGTTCAATCCCCGGTACCGCAAAAAAAAAAAAAAAAAAAAAAAAAAGTCTACGGAACTGAACGGGCTTGTAAAGGTGCCCGAGGCCAGTGCCCGGACGGACACGCTCTGGGGTCCCCGCCCGCCCTCGCCCCGCTCCCACGCGCTGCCCCAGCCCCGCTGCCCCCGGCGGCCAGACCCGGTCCCGGCAGGCGGGCGCGGAGAGGGCCGCGTCATTTCACCCCGGGCTCGGCGAGCCACCGCCTGCTCCTGACACCGGGAAGGCGGCTCTCAAGAGCGGCGGGAGAGGCCTGCGCATGCGCCCCGAGACGCGCCGCTCGGCCTCTTGGGAAGCTCTAGCATCCGGGGGCCCCGCAGAGGCAGCGAATGAGCGCGGAGGTGGTTAGGCCCCGCGCGGCCGCCGTAGTGCCCCAATGTAAACAGGAAGTGGTTCCCTCGCTGAGACGGCGTTCCGCTGCGCTCGGCCAGGGTGGCCCGCTGGCCGTCTTTCAGTTTGGCCGTGGTGTGCCGTTTCGCGGAGTCCTTATTTCGAATTTACTTTCTCTCCCACCCGTTTCTGTTCCGGTCTGGATACACTGTCCCGAGCCAGCTCCCCCCTCCTTGTACAGAAGCCACATCAGAAACATGGCCGAATATTCCTACGTGAAGTCTACCAAACTCGTGCTCAAGGGGACGAAGGCTAAGAGGTGAGACCCGAGGCTCGGCTCGTGCGGGAGACTCTCCCGTCCCTTCCGACGTGTCCCCACGCCCCTTGGGCCTGGCCTGGGCACAGGCCGAACGGAGGCTGCGACTGAGATCGGGCGGCGCAGACTAGCTGTGGCGTCTTGAGAAGGCAGAGAACAGGGGGCCGGAGAGGGAGACCGACAGCCCAAGAGCCTCAAGTTAGGGCACCCCGAGGCCTCCCTCCAACGTCTGCATGATGGGTCCGCATTAGTCTGTTCACGTAGGTGAAGAAGGTTTTCAACTTCCGTTGTTAGGGTTGTGTGTGTGTGTTTGTTTGTTTGTTTGTTTGTTTTTTGCGGTACTGGGGATTGAACCCAGGGGCATTCTACCTGCAAGTTACATCCCCAGCCCTATTTTTTATTCTTTATATTGAAACCGGGTCTCACCAAGTTGCGGAGGGCCTCACTAAGTAGCTGAGGCTGGCTGCGTACCTACGATTCTCTTGTCTCAGCCTCCCAAGAACTGGGATTACAAGTGTGCGCCACCACGCCTGGCTGTTAGGGAAATTTTGTTTCCCACATTGTTTCCCTTCCCCAAAGAACTATTTTTGTGTGTATAGTGGTGGTGGTACTGGGGGTTGGACCCAAGGGCATTCTACATCTGAGCTACACCCCCAGCCCTATTTTTTAATTTAAAACAGGGTCTCACTAAGTTGCAGAGGGCTTCACTAAGTAGCTGAGGCTGGCTGCAAACCTGTGATCCTCCTGTCTCAGCCTCCCAAATATACTGGGATTACAAGCATGTGCCACCACACCCAGCTCAAATGTATCTTATCATTCTCATAACAATCATAATTAAGACTGTGTAGCAGTATGTGCTAAGAATTGCTCTAAGCACTTTGTATATTAAATTTTCCCTAAAATCATCATTTTTTATTGTAATTTAATTTGAAGGCCATAAAATTGACCCTTTTCAAGTGCACAATACAGTGGGTTTTAGTATATTCATAAGGTTCACCACTAATTGTACAATTTTCTAATTTCTAACTTTAAACTCCCCAAAAAGAAAGTACATGTATATTTAGCAGTTACACTCTCTTCTCCCACTTTCTGGCAACTACTATACTGGTTTCTTTCTATAAGGGTTTTCTTATGAATATTTCATTACAACGGAATTATATATTTGTATCTGGTTTATTTTACATAAACATTCTTGAGCATAACGTTCTTGAGGTTCATCTCTGTTGTAATATACTTGCTCTCTTTTATGTTTGAATGACAGTCCTTTGTATGGCTGTAACACATTTTGTTTATCCATTCATCAGTTGATAGACATTCGGGTGATTTCAAT
The DNA here is from genome assembly GCA_004027185.1 of Glis glis. NCBI lineage: Eukaryota > Metazoa > Chordata > Mammalia > Rodentia > Gliridae > Glis > Glis glis. The sequence continues at coordinate 4,881 of PVJS01058944.1, read as the reverse complement.
TTTTTGGCTATTAAGAAGAATGTCACCGGGTATGGTGGCGCACTCTTGTAATCCCAGTACTTGGGAGGCTGAGACAGGAGGATCCGGGTGGCCAGCCTCAGCTACTTAGTGAGGCCCTCTGCAACTTCCTGAGACCCTGTTTCAAATAAAGAATAAAAAATAGGGATGGGGGTGTAGCTCACAGGTAGAATCCCCCTGGGTTCAATCCCCAGTACCACACAAAAAAAAGAATAATGTCATTATGAATATACTCATAGAAGTGTTTGTGTAGGCATACGTTTTCCTTTCTCTTGGCTATGCATACTTAGGAGTAGAATTATGGGTCTTGTGATAATTTTGTTTTAACTTACTGAGAAATCCCGAACTTTCCCAAAGAGGCTGTTAACCATTTTATATTCTCACTAGCAATGTATGAAGGTATGTATTAGTCCTTAATCCTTATAGTAAATTTAAGAATTGGATTATTGCTGGGCGTGGTGGCGCACGCTTGTAATCCCAGTACTTTGGGAGGCAGAGACCGGAGGATCCGGGTTCGCAGCCAGCCTCAGCTCTCTCTCTCTCTCTCTCTCTCTCTCTCTCTCTCTCTCTCTCCTTAGTGAGGCCCTCCGCAACTTCGTGAGACCCGGTTTCAAAATAAAAGTATAAAAAATAGGGCCGGGGGCGTAGCGCGGAGGTAGATCGCCGCTGCGTTCAATCCCCGGTACCGAAAAAAAAAAAAAAAAGAATTGGATTATTATCCTCATTTTAAAGTGGGGAAATTGATTCACAGAGAGATTAAGAACTTTTCCCAAAAATCACAGTTCTAAGAAGTGACAGGATGAGAATTTGAGGCCAGACTGGCTGCACAGTCTTTCTTCTTTCACTGCCCTTCCTGGGATCATGCTCAGCACCTGTGCATGCTAGGCAAGCAATCTACTACTGAGCTACATCCCCAGTCACAGAGTCTGCCCTTAACTCTAACACTGTGCATGGGACTAGAAGCAATTTCTCAATACTATCAGTAAGAGGATACATAAATGTAAACATTGAAAATTAACAATTTATAAATCAGTGTGCAGCTTAAAAGAGTTTTCTGTTTCCGTCTTGTGATATTTAGCACACAAACCAATATATCGAAACTCATGCATGTAACTTTTCTCTTGTAGTAAGAAGAAAAAAAGTAAAGATAAGAAGAGAAAAAGAGAAGAGGGTGAAGAAACCCAACTCGATGTTGTTGGTGGGTCATTTCAGTACTTTATTGTGAGAAAAGTTAACATTCATTGAGATCTCATTTAAAATATGTTTCTAGTTAGGAATTTATGACCTACTCATGTGTCTGAAAGTGTTCAGATATTACTTACAGTTACAGATTCCTTTTATTTGTGAGTATGGTATGTGCCATTGATGTGAGAAAAATGGTCAGGAGAGAGGAAATGTGTCTTGGATTCAATAGGCACCATTAGGCTCCTTAGTAGGCAGAGATTCTGATCCATAATTTTAAAAGCCTACTATAGATGAATATTATTTAAACAATTATATTTTACACATTATTTTCTTTGAATATGCATGGATTTTAATTGTAGAAGTCAGCAATTTCTCTTTAAAGGAAGTATAATCATAGTAAAGATATTACTTTGCAAGCTGTGAAAGGAATGAAAAGTTCTAATTAGGGTATTCTGTAAATGGTACTAGAAACAAATCGACCCAAACATACATACAGCCAATTTCCTATTTAACTATTTTATCCTCTCTATACCAATACTTTAAAGCATATTTCTTCACTTTTAAAACTTGGCAAGTTGTATTTTGAAACTTCATAACTTATGGCTGCTTTAAAACTATAAAAGTAGGGAATGGTATAAAGCTTATATTCCTTACAGTTTTTTGAAAGAGCAAATCAACATTTCTAAAATTAGGGTAAATATCTTGTGTAGACACATAGGTGTGGAATTGCTGTGTCAAAGGATAAGTGACTATTTAGCAATATAAGAAACTACCTAAACCTTTCTAAAGCAGTGCTATTTTACCTTCCCACTAAGAATGAATGACAGTTCCTGTTCCAACAGCTGATGGTATAATCAGTATTTTTTTCCCAGTTTATCATGTACCTTTTAATTTTCTTAGTGGTGGTTTTTGTTCTTGTTTTGATAAGTAGAGGTTTTTAGCTTTTCTAAAACTTACTTTATTTATTTTGGGGGGGGTACAAAGCCCAGAGTTTGGGGCTTTTTTTAACTTTTTTTTTATTTCATTTCATTTATTGGTGCATTGTAGTTATACATTTTGATAAGTGTCAGGGTTTATTTTGTTTTGTTTTTCTTTCATGATTATTGCCTTGTCTCTCTATTCTGAGAGATATTTTGCTTACTCCAAGATCACGATGAAATTCATCTACATTTCCTTTTAAGCATGTTATTTTGTTTTATTTTATTTTTGTTTTTACATTAGATATATCATCCATTTCACATTAATTATTGGCATAGCGTGAGGTAGGTAAGGAGAAGGGTCTTTTTTTTAAGTTAATTGCTCATTATAGTTAAAATTTTACTGATGTCTTAAATTGTGAAAAGTCTGAACTATTTAGGTGAATAGGAAATTTTGTGTAGTGTGATTAACTCAATTTCTGAAAAATTTGTATTATGGAAATTTCCAAACTAATACAGAAGTAGATTATAATGAATCAATCCCTCATGCACTCATATCCCCCAGCATTAGTAATTATGAATGTTTTGCTAGTCTTGTTTCATTTATACACACACCCACACATATTTTTTTCTGGAGAATTTTACATAAATTACAGATATTATGACATTTTACCCACAAATACATAAATGTACATTTCTTATAAGGTCAGTATCTCTCCCCCTCCCTCCCTTTGCTTTGTACCTCCTTTTTATACCCAACACCATGTCATTACCAGACCTTGGAAAATTAACAAGAATTCCTTAATACTGTATACTGTCCAGTTAATGATTGGTCTGGTTCTACTCTAGCTAAAGTACAATTCAGGGGAAGATTTGAGACTTTTTTTTCTGTTAAAATATAAACTTTTGTGAGGTGCACCAAGATGAAGCTGAATATCTCCTTCCCAGCCACTGGCTGCCAGAAACTCACTGAATTGGATGATGAACACAAACTTCGTACTTTTTACGAGAATCGTATGGCCACAGAAGTTGCCACTGACGCTCTGGGTGAAGAATGGAAGGGTTATGTGGTCTGAATCAGTGGTGGGAACGACAAACAAGGTTTCCCCATGAAGCAGGGTGTCTTGACCCACGGCCGTATTCACCTACTACTGAGTAAGGGGCATTCCTGTTACAGACCAAGCAGAACTGGAGAGAGATCGAGCAAATCTCTTCCAGGTTGCATTGTGGATGCCAATCTGAGCATTCTCAACTTGGTTATTGTAAAAAGAGAGAAAGATATTCCTGGACTGACGGATAGCAGTGTGCCTCGTCGCTTGGGGCCCAAAAGAGCCAGCAGAATCCAAAAACTTTTCAGTCTCTCCAGAGAAGATGATGTATGCCAATATGTTGTCAGAAAGCCCTTAAACAAGGAAGGTAAGAAACCCAGGACTAAAGCACCCAAGATTCAGCGTCTTGTTACTCCACGTGTCCTACAACACAAATGCTGGCGTATTGCTCTGAAGAAACAGCGAACTAAGAAAAATAAGGAAGAGGCTGCAGAATATGCTAAACTTTTGGCAAGAGAATGAAGGAAGCCAAAGAAAAATGCCAGGAGCAGATTGCCAAGAGATGCAGGCTGTCTTTCCTGAGAGCTTCTACTTCTAAGTCTGAGTCTAGTCAAAAATGAGGATTTTAAGTGTAACAAAAAAATAAGATCAGACCTCAAAAAAATATATAAACTTTTACAATGATTCCTTAAATAATGGGACTCTTAAGTTTAACATTTCTTATTGGTGATTTAGACATTAGTGTTCATAAACATAGATGCTGCTCATTTTGCTTCTAATCTAAAATCAGATTTATAATGATCGCCTTTTATCCTGAAATTTTCCTGTCTTCAGTTTCAGTTACCTGCAGTCAACTGAGATCTGAAAATAATACATGGAAAATTCCAGAAATAAGCAAAGAGTTTTAAAATGCATGTTATTCTGTGTAGCATGATCAGATCTCCCACCCTGCTGTCTGGGGTGTGAATCATCCTTTTTTCTAGCACATTCACACTGTATATGCTTCTGCTCATTCGTTACTTAGTAGCCAACTTGGTTATCAAATGAATTGTCATCTGTCACAGTGCTGTATTCGTGCAACCCTTATTTTACTTTATAAGGGTCCCAAAGCACAAGAGTAGTGATCTGGGAATTTGGAAATATCAAAGAGAAGCCATAAAGTCTTCCTTTAAGTGAAAAGGTAAAAGTAAAAGAAGATATTTTGAGAGAGAGGGCCCACATTTACTAACTTTTTTACAGTATATTGTTATATTTGTTCTATTATTGTTATTATCATTCCTAATTTATAAATTAAGCTTTATCATAGTTATATATATATAGGAAAAAACATAGTATATATAGCATTTGGTACTGGCCAGTTTCAGGCATCCACTGAGGGTCTTGGAATGTACCCCTGTAGAAAAGGGGGGACTGCTATATGTGCTGGAAAGTTCCTCTTTTTGTAGGGGTATCTAAGAAATGGTTCCTTTTTCTTTTCTTTTTTTTTTTTTTGGCAGTACTGGGGATCGAACCCAGGGATATTCTACCTCCAGGCTACACCCCCAGCCCTGTTTTTTATTCTTTATTTTAAAACAGGGTCTCACTAAGTAGCTGAGGCTGACCGTGAACCCAGATCCTCCCATCTCAGCCTCCCAAGTACTGGGATTACAAGCGTGCACCACCACGCCCCGCTAAGAAATGGTTTCTTTTTTTTTTTTTTTTTTTTTTTTTTG